>VYZV01025894.1:18500-44677 GCA_013401275.1 Pandion haliaetus | reverse complement strand
TCTAGCCACGTACTACTAGATAAAAGACACAGAACTCTCTCTTCCACAGCCTGTCTGTTGTGAGATGAGGCATATATAACTACCGCAATGTAAAACAGGGTTCAAAGTTATGAACCCTGCTCAGGTCCTCCCAGTAGTGCAGACTGTACCTGTGTATCTAATTAACCTTTAAACATATATGTCACAGGGAAGCAGCTTTTAGAGGAGCAGTGAAGAGCTTCCCCTCACTCATACTCATGTTGTTCCCAGGTAGTACTTTCAGGCAGAACTGTTTCTGCAAGATAGGCTTTGTGCGGTTTGATTCCCCTGAATCAAAAAGGAAATTTAGGGCAACAGTGTCTCCCGTTCTGTGTGAACGTTCAGCATTCAGCTATACTGTACCCAGGAACTACTGGATAAAGCAAAGTAACATGAATAGTTACTTTAAACATAGTGACCACTATTCTTTTTTGAAAGAGAAAGCTTAGTAACTTCCTTCACAAAAGAGTTCACGGTTGCAAACTTAGGCAGAGGTAAAATACATCACTTTCTCCAGTACTCCCCATCACCTACTGCAGAGAGTAAAACATCCATTGAGTAGTCGTTTCTGCAACATTTGACCCTCCCACAGCGTAAAGGATTTTTGCACAGAAAACTCTGTTGAAAGACCCTGCTTGCCAAACTCAGGGCACTTTCAGGACTAGACTCTTAGCATGTCAGATGCTTTGCACATAACAGAGCATCTGCTGTTATCCTGCAGTCTTTTCAAATGCTACCCAAACTTCCCCTTTGATGGCTTTCAGAGAAAAATGGTGTGAGATAAAGGGCCATATTCTGCATTCCACAATAATTTCACACTAGTATAATCCCATTGATTTGGATGAAGTTTCGCAGGTACATGGCTGTTGCAGCTGAAAAGGTAGCCAGGCCAGTAGCATCAGGGGTTGAATGGCTGAGCTGAGCTCAGTCTCAGCTACCAGATGGGTGGAGTGACCTGATTACCTGCATATAATAGCAAGAGAGGTTGGAGAGGTCAATCTCACTTCCAGCATGATACATGTTATGTCAGAATGGTTTGTGACAGCTCCCACTGGCTCAAGAATGACTCCTGCTGACTGAGAAATGCTTATGACAGCTCCTACTGACCCAGCCAGTGGGAAATATCCCTTTAACTCAACTGGGATAGATGGTACTGACAAAATACAAGAGGTCCAGGTCAGATCTCAAATACTTTGTTAGTATATTGTACTCAGAAAATAAAGTCACATAGTGTGGTCCTCCTCCAAGTAGTTAATCCAAATTGGAGTATCACAGCTTGCCTGATATGCTTAATAATGTATTGGTAAATATCCTAGGTTATTAATCTTCTTTCTGCTTTCTCTCTTGCTCAGCTTTTATTGTTTATAATCCTCATTATTCATTGTATTTAAATATTTATATATGAATATATATTATATTTTACATAGATATTTATATAAAAATATACACTTATATACATTTTATAAATATTGCTGAAAAAAGTCGAGAAAAAACCATTGGTCTAGGAAATTACTCTAACCATGAATATAAAAATATGTCTGTGTACAACCACACTTAACTTATTTAATCAAGATGCTACATGAATATATTTTAAAAGAATGCCATGGTTCTGTTCTTCCTTAGAGGATGTTGGGTCTCTTCTCCCCCATCCTTTGCAAAATATTCTGTCTACAGAGAAGTGGCCATAACATAGAGAAAAAAGTTCAAGCTGTTCAAGCTGGTTGCCACTGAGACAGAGAGCTGAAAGTGAATGATGTGCTGAAACACAAAGCTGCAGGATGAGATCAATATTTCTGCCTTTTAGACTTGTCTCCTCACCTTCTCTGCTTGCACGCTTTTAAAACTTGCTGCTCACAGTGCTGACCAGTAATAATCACCATATTAATATTGGAATTCATCTCCTTTACATCTGTTGGCTTATGGCTTTCAAGATGCTCCATCCTTTTTTGTCAAGAATGTGTAACTTCAGGGTCAATCAAGTGCAATCATTTGTGTTTTACATCAGCAGAGTTCGTTTCAGTATATGGAAACAAAAGCCTTAATGAGTTACAGTGAATCATATAATAATGATCTCTCCTGACTTATGCAAATTTGTCACATAAATTTGATCCAAATAAGACATAAAAAAGGCCTAAACTATAAAATGAACTCTCACATTGGTGGCACATACTTGATCTTTGCATGTGTGTATTAGTAATTCCTTATAGTGCTCTGTTCCACTTACTCCTTAAAGTTTTCATTTGAAAAGTTTACAGTTGAACAGATATTAGTATTTAAAGATTTGAATCACTTTTCTGATAGTGAAGAATGGTTTGTTGAAGTAAAATATCATCTATTAGCTCCACCCTGGTTGTTATATATAATTGATTATACAAATACAAATTCATCTTACTACGATTGCTGAACCATAAAAGAGCCAACATGGAGGCCTGCCTACAGCAGGAACAGAACATTTTTTCACCCAAGTCAGAACCTGGAACCAAAATAAATCTATGAATTAAATAAGATGCCTGCTGGATCAGTCTTACCTGCATTGATTTTATGACCATGTGAATTGTGCCCTATCAGTCTCTGCTTCTTTCCATCCACTATAAAGGAAGCACAAAGCACCTAGCAAAGAGACAACCATCTCAGATGTCATCAGCTTTTTGCTTCCACAAAAATCTGACCAGTTTTCTGTGCACATTTTCAAAGGCACTTGAATTCTGATACTTAAGTTCAGCAGACACATTCTGGGTTGACCCTGGCTGGCAGCTAAGCCCCCACCCAGTCATTCACTCATTCTCCCCCAGCAGGATAGGGGAGAGAATTGAAAGGGAAGATGTGAATTAAAAAAACCTTGTTCACTGAGACAAAGACAGTTTTAGAAGTAAAGGAAAAAAAAGAAAAGAAATAGCAGATGCAAAGGTAGTCATTCATTACCTCCTACCAGCAGACCAATGACCAACAATTACCTTGGAAAATCTCTCCCTCAGTTTTATTGCTGAGCACAATGTTGTATGGTATGGAATATCCCTTGGGTCAGTTGCCGTTGGCTGTCCCAGCTGTGTCTCCTCCCAGCCTCCCGCCCAGCCCCAGCCTACGCTCTGGGGCAGAAGACTGAGAAACAGAGGAGGCCTTGATGCTGTTTCAGCACTGTTCAGCAATAGCTGAAATGTTGGTGTGTTTCAACACTGGTTTGGTCACAAATCCAAACCACAGAACCATACAATCCACTATGAAGAAAATTAACTCCATCCCAGCTAGACTCAGTACAAAAAAGATATTCATAAAGATATTCCTCAGTTGTCATTTAACCCTAGGTTTCATGGATCATGTCTGTATAGAAGAGTGAAAACAATGTCACTGCATTTCAGCTAAAGCAGTACAGAAGCTGATAAAAACTGGCATGTGGCATCTGCCAGGAGCACCTGTAACACCATAAAACTGTATCAAGTGCAGGTGCGCAGGCATCGGCAGGCAAGGGCTTCGGGGGGGCCTCTGTAAGGAGAGGTCCCAGCTGGTTCCAGCCATCTCCAACAGACCCACAACAGGACACAGCTGAGCCCCTCATTGAAGATGGTGGCACCTCTGGGAAAACAAGTTTAAGAAAGGGCAAAACACTGCATGGGAGTGAGGAGTGAGGGCAAAAGTGTGATAAAGAGCCCTGTGGACACCAAGGTGCTAGAAGAAGGAGCGGGAGGAGGTGCTCTAGCAGTCAGAGCAGAGATTCCCCTGTAGTCTGTGGACAGGACCAAGGTAAAGCAGGTATTTCCATGCAGCCCGTGGAGGATCCTTCACTGGAGCAGGTGGCTATGCTCTGAAGGAAGCTGAAGCCCATGCAGAAGACCACACTGGAACAAAGGAAAAGTGTGAGGAGGAAGGAGTGGCAGCAAGGAGGTGTTATGGGCTGATACCAACCCTCATTCCCATCCCTCTGCACTGCCTAGGGAGCAGAGGCGTAGGAGAGAAGTCAGGAATGGAGAGAGGTTGAGCCTGGGAAAAGGGGGAGGTGGGGAGAAAGTGTTTTAGGTTTTGTTTCTCACTATCCAAATCTATGTTAATTGTCAATAAATTAAATTAATTCTCCACAGGTTGAGTCTGTTTTGCCTGTGGTTGTAACTGGTGAATGATCTCTCTGTCCTTATCTCAGCCCATGAGATTTGTCACCTCATTTTCTCCCCCTGTCCTGCAGGGGAGAGAGAGTGAGAGAGCTTCTGGGTGGACATCTGGCAGCCTGCGAAAGTCAACACACCACAAGGTTAACCCACCAATAAGTGACGTTGCTCTACAGCTAACAATTTGCTTATGACTAGGGTAAGCCCTTACTGAAGTCTGATTTTCATACAGATTTCACGTGTTTTGAGCTGCTGTTTTCATAATGACACTCTCAACATCAAACATGCTCTAAGGATGACCAAGATAGTGTAGTCTACCATAGCAGAAGAGTAGTGAAGTTTGCAGGGTATTTACCTGAGCTGTGTATGTCAAAGATTCATGCCGCTCATTGTATTCAAATTTTAATTCATATCCCACAGAAAGGCCTTCACGCTAGGGGTGAACCTATTTCCTCATTGAAACATTCAGAATGACTCAGGACCACAATGTCCTATATCTCAGGCTAGTTTATCTGTGTAACACACCCAAGGAAAAGTGTGTGTTAAGTATGAGATGCTTTTTGCCCAATGAAAGAAGAGATTGTGTTGATACAATATGGCTGCAGCAGCAGCAGCCATATGTTTCAGCACAGCAGTACAGAGGAGAAAAACACATTGTAAGCTTTTTTTTTTTTTTCTGGCCAAATGAACACTAAAGAAAAGTCTGGATTTAATATTTGGAAAATTCAATTAAAAATGCTATGTTTGTGTTCAAGGTCTCACTTCATGTAAGAAAGTGAATATGCCTTTATATATAAGAAGTCCAAAATCCTATGTTGGGGCTATTCCTTTTGCTCAGACTGAACCTCTGGTTTGTATATAGGTTGTGCTACACTCAGTGCAGAAACACGGAGACTCCTGCTGCTTACAAAGATCTGCCCATGAATTACCTTTGGTGATTTAATTATTACAATAAATGTGCAGACAGACTTTGTTTCAGGCTGTAAATGCAGTCATTACTAGTAGTATCACTAGGGCTCTCAGTGCTCATTTACCCATTTGACAATTAATGCGATAATATTCACCTCATATTGCTGTCCTGTTCAGTTAAACCTTTGGAAATTCTTATTAATTTCCTGAGTAAATTACATATAGAGTTAGTAATACAGAACCTCCATCACACCTGCATCTTCTTCTCTAAGACCCTCTGTGCTTACAATTTTGCCAGCCATTATTTGTTTAAAGATCTCCAGTTTCTTGATGTTTGGCTCTAGCTGAATTTTGAAATGATGTACTTAAAACAGTTATGTCATTTCTGAGAACAATTACAGGGAAAAATACTTTAATGGCAGTAGCCTGCATCCAGGCTTGGTTTTACTCAGCCATGTTGCTAAAGTAGCTCCTACAGAAAACCCTGCAGACACAGTGTCTTTCTGCAAAAGCTGGGGTATATGGAGGAACATTTGTCCATGCTGGTTTTGGATATGGGCTGGGTGTTGTTCTAAGAAGTCTGAGTTTTCTTCTGACATTTCCCAAAGAGAACCATAAACCCAGTCTCAAATCCAGGCTGGAATACAGAAAATGTGGATAAAAGGCAAGTTTAGACTCAATTGAAGGTTTGGGTTAATGTTTGTAATATAGGGTAGAAATTACTATTGATTTTCCTTTTGTTATTAAATTAAAATCCTCTCAAATTTGGCTAGGTCACATATTTTGAAAAAAACCAACAACCCACCCATATGATCAGAAGATACTTTTTTCAGGCTTTCAGCAGATACACTGTAAGATACCTTCTACAAACATATTTTTGTTCCTTTGTCCACACTGCCTAGCACTACTTTATGATTACAGTTTCAAGGCACAGAGACAATTATAACACATTCTCTGAAGTTTTTGATCTGTAAAAAGAATATATAAAGATAAAAATGTCTCTAATGTTCAAGACCAAAGTCTATCTAACCCAGAATCCTGTCTTTGAAGTGGCCAGTAAGGGATGTTGAACAAAAGAATTTAAACATAACCAACTAAAACAAAACAGAAAACCACAGTGCTAAATTGGAATAAACCCTTTCTTTGTTATGCCCTTCCAGCTTGTGGCAATATATGCTTTAAGGATTTCCTGAGCTGAGGAATCACTTCATCATGTTTAATAGGTCTTGACAGACTTTTCTTTCATTAATTTGTATAATCACTTTTTTAAACCCATTTATGCACATGGCCTCTACAATATTCTGTGGCAATCAGTTCCACAATGCAATTAAGTGACCTGTGAAAAAATACTTCCTTCTATCACTTATAGACTTGCTACCTAATAATTTAATTGGCTGCATGTAATTCTGATTGCTGGCATGAGAAATATTCCCCCTTTCCATGTTGCTCTTGACTTTACAGGTTTTTATTACAGCCTTCCTCAGGCATTCTTTTGTTTTATTTTGCTTCCTTCTTCTTTTCTTTTTTCCTCCCCCCTAATATTCCTAGAGCATTTAACTTGTCCTTGGACATAAGCTATTCTCTATCACTGATCATTCTTGTCACAATCCTCTGTACCTTTTTAGTTCTCATATATCTTTTTGAAATGAGGGATTAGAACTGTATATTGTATTCAAGATGTAAGCACCATCATAAAGTGAATTTCTATGGATTCCTATAGTTATATATTATTTCTCATTTTCTTCTCAAATCCTTGCTTAATAATTGCTAACATTCTGCTTGCCTTTGTGACCACTGCAAAGTATTGATCTGAAGTTTTCTGAGAAATATCCAATGACTCCAAAATCCTTTTCTTGGATTGGAGTCATGAATTTAGAGTCCATCACAGTGTATGAGCATTTACTGCTGTTTTAACCATGCTGATTGCTTTGTACTTGTTGACATGAAATTCCTTACTACACTATATCATGCAGTCAGTGAGTCTCGTTTTTTCTGCAGCTCTTTGCAGTCAGCTTTAGTTTAGTGTCTCCTGAATAATTAAACAAGTAATTAATAACTGTAGCATAACAAATACACAAGAGGACTGAACAAAGATAGGGCAGGCATTTCTTAACATTTCACTGCTTGACTTTGCAGGTTTAATGTTATTTTAGTATTTTAAAGCTATGTTTAAAAATGCAGTTATATTGTCTCAAGTGGACATCAGTAAATAATTATGTGTACACAAGCATACATATGGTCACTAAAATAAAAAAGACTAATGGCTATCAGAGTATTAAAAACACTATTCAGACTTACAGAAATGCCTTAAAAAAAAAGAAAAGAGTACAACTTATCCATAAAAATGCATATAGGCACACAGACAGCACCCCCTTAGTGTAAAGAGATTGTGTAGTGCAGTCAGTTCCTCCAAGACAGCTTACCATACAGGAAAGTGTCTGAATGGCAGGGGGCATTCTTCCATTATACGTGAGTAACAGTTGCCTTGTAGTCAGCACATCTTCATTTCAAGTTACATATTCAAAAAACCTGACCTTTAAAGTTAAAAAAAAAATAAATTAATTAAAAAAGCAAAGAAAGGAAAAGTAAGTTTGTTTTATTCATGGCTTGGAGTTTTGCAGTATTGTATGATTGACACAGAAAGAAATATTATGTTGTACAATTCTATGGCAGACAGGCCCAGGGCTATTCAGATGAGAGAACTAATAACCATGCTGGCAAAAGAAATTTCTTATTAAAACCTTGTTAAGGAACTACAATAATTCATTAAGGGTTATATCATTATAAAAATCCATCATTGTTATAGACTGTTTCCTGGGGCTTCAGTTTAGTAAAGTTTGACATGCCCTTTATGCTCTGAAATTAGGTAAAGCTAAAAATGATTTATGCACAGAAAATGTTAAACATTTTATAAAGCACAAAAATAACTATGCACAGCTTCCTAACCTTGGCATAGTACCTCAGGGGTTCACAGCCTGAGAAAAAATGTCTTATAGAATGGACAGTTTAAATCCTTGTATATTCAATGGGTCAAAACCTGCTTACATTAAAACAGTGGGACTGCAAATGCCTTCAGTGGGAATAAGCTTTTGCACATGGAAAATAATCGTGTGAGAAGAACTAGGGGCAACATCAAACTGGTCTACTGAGATGAGACAAAATGAAAATAAAAAAAAAAAAAGGAAGAAAAAACCCTCAACAAATATGAGCAAATGTGATTTTAAAATACCATGGGCTAAGGCTCAATAGGTATTTTGCAGGATTAATTTCTGTCCTTGTTCCACACATATTTTCACTTCTGGCTAAAATTATGGAAATCACCTCCTCCAAGCACAAAACCTGTTTTATTATTTACAATGAAATGAGGAAAACTGCATCAAATGTAGAGATTACTTAAGGTTCCCTCAGATAAGTAATGGGCAAACAATGTGTAAATCTTTGCCTGCATAAGAGTTTGTAAATAACACTACGTTACCCATCATGGTCACCAGCAGTACCACAGTGACATTAGCTGCAGAGATCAAAATCCCATCCAGAAGGACAAACTGCTCTGAACAGAGCTGCGGAGGAGTGTCTGTCAGTGGCATAGGTTCATGATGTAATGGGTTGTGTGGACCCCATCTACTCATGGGCAGTAGTACAAATGAACACTAGCCAGTCCCTCGCTGGTCATCAGCCAGATGTTTATAACCAAAGTTATACACTTTTTCATATGCATCATTAAGATCCATTTAGATTAATCCAATGCTCAGTTTTATTATACACCCAAGTCACAATACTTCCAGAATACCCAGACTAGTTATTTTGCAGTTAATGCTGAAATTAATAGAAATATATCACACTAATTGGCACACTTGTCGGCTGTCATGCTGACAGGTCAAGTGCTGAATGGGTCATGAAAACTGAACTAACCTCTCACTTTTGAGACGGTCCCTGTCAATCAGAACTGAGGCACACTGGAAAGAGAGCATAGATAAACCTGCATTATTGTCGCTTTAGCTGTACTAGATTTTTGGAAGGTGGTTGATTTTTCTCTCCACAGTTAAGAGAGATGACTGTCGTTGGCAGTGCTGTCAGACACTCTTTGTAAATACTAAATTCACATACGGCCACTTGTGTATGTTCTTGGTGAAAATGTAAAAGCCATGCAATGCATATACATCATAATGCTCAAAATTTTAATTTGAGCAAGGAGGAAGCACACATATAAAGACAGTGTTTTCTTGTTAGCATAACTGAAATCTTAACAATCTAATCATTGTTAGTCCAAATCTAATTTTTAAAGAAAAAGAAAGAATACTAATACAGTTGGAATTGCTGTATGTGCACTCCCTTGTTTCTAGCCCTTTTCCCTGTGGTGTGTTTGCCCTGCCCCTGCTCCTTGAGGTCCTAAAGTTGGTGGTTTCATTCGGGGGGGGAGGGGAAGGTATAACAGCAATTCGACAGCAGCTGGAGTCTTTTTCCAGGAGGAATGTCGTAGTCAATGCTGATGGTGCCTTTCTCCTCACTCTAGGGTCCGCTTGGGGTCATTTTCCTATGTTTGCTAGCATGCTTTTACACTTTTGCTTTTTCTTCATTGCTCTATGGCTGGATTTACTATCTTTGTCACACCTAAACCCAGTTTTGCCCAGGTCCAGGTCTGCATTTCTGTAACTGACCATGGGTGAATTGTTTATTGCTGTGAGGTCTCCAGTGCCAGCCTGCACCCCATGCCTTATCGTCCCACTCCTGTGCTCCTCCAAACTGCATCCTGCATCCGCCTGCTCAAGGACTCTGCTGTCGTACCAGGCCTGCATTCCTGTACACTACAGAATTGCATTAGAGTCTGTTACTGCTAAACTGAGTGAAAAATTGCTGCGGGCTGGTCACGACAAGTTCAGGCAGAGCAGGCCTGACAAACCTCAGACTTGAGATTCTGGCAATCTCAGTACAAAGCTTATGGCCTGTTACTTGCAATGGTAATATTTTATTACAGGGTTACAGGGTAATAGCACATCCTGCCTATATGCCATGCACAGAGTTTTTAAAAGTAAAAACATTTCTCAGAGACTAGTGTGTTTCCTCTGTAAGGACAAGATACCTCTATTAATGTTTCCATAAACGCAGAGATCCCAACCCTCTATGTTATAATTTCACCCCAGTGATCCTTAGTAATATGTATTTAATTGGCACACACAAAATAGTGTTTCTTTTTATTTTAACCAGAAAGAACAATGGCTGACTTTTCAGCATTAGGGAGGACTAGGCAATGAACTCTCCATGTAAGAAAAATCTCCCTTTTTCCTCTGACATTTACCCTGGAAAGGATGTTTGACATCAGGGGCTGGAGGTATGGAAGGATGATGCAGGGAACAAAAGGGAATAGGTTATCAGCCGGCGCTGAATGTAAATGAAATATAGACACCGGGGTCTTTCTGGTTTCTTTGAAAGTCCGAAGCCAACACCAGGTGTAATATTCTTTATAACTCCTTCCTGACATCAGATAGCTATTAGTTTCTTCTTCTCCCTGGCAATATTTTGAAATGAAATAGGTAGTGCCACCTGCTGTGAATATTTAAACCTTTCTCTCTCACAGCTCTCTGAAAATGAATAGGCTCATTTATTTTAATGTAACTCCTTTTAGTATGCACTTCAGGTCTGTAATCTAAACTACCCAACTCATCAGCAGAATGGTAGGTAAAACAACGTATAGAATTATTACACAGAATGAACTCAGGAAAATGTGTCAGTCCAGTTTGAAAAATACAGAATTCCTGTCTGTTCATAATTGTATGGGAATACTTTTGATTTCTGCGTAACTACTGTTTTGCTCTCTTTGCTGGTTGCCAGCTGGTGTGGACTCGGTTCAATGTGTTCAGTGTTAAATGTTAAAGCCCTATGTGGTTGCATCCTAGTTATTTAGTTCAGTTCAGTTTTCAGATGAATAAATGCAATAAGAAGGTTCAACCTCTTCAACCTCCACAGCATGTTTTGTCTCACCTGTGCAAAATGAATAAATAGTTAGGACATGCTGCAGTCTCTCTGAATTGCACTGACTCCATGGAGTGGTGTGTAAACCTGAGCAACTGCACATTTTATGCACTTTGCAAGCGCTCAGAAGATAATGGTGAGCAAAAGTTAACTGTTTTTATGACTTCAGCTACTGTTATTCCAAAATAGGCCCAAGTGCTGATTTTGAGCAATGAATGAACTGACACAAAATATTTTTCCAAAGCAGTTAGGTACAGCAGGAATGGGACACCGATGTCTATTGGACTCTGCTGTGGCTGAACTGAATATTACATTGTAGATATAATATAGATATGGTATATGTAGATATAATATAGATATGGTAGATATGGTAACCGTTCAAATGGTGCTTTGTCATATTAATGTCTTCACTAAATGAGATGAATTTTCCTTTCTGTTGTATGCATTTCACTGTAAGTTAGGTAAACTGTCATTCAGGTTACTCAGCATACTCTGTATAGGTTTATGTTTTTCTGTAACTGACTCAGGATATCTTGTGTTACAAATCCTCCAAAAATGTTTGCTGCTCCCCTAGACTGTGTTCTAATACTGCAAGAATATTTAAGCCAACATTTCCTTTAAATAGATTGACCACACTGCTTTTTGTCTTTCATATTACTATCTGAGACAAATACATCCACAGCCTGAAGAGGACTGGCTGCACAGGCATATATATGGCTGTCACCATTTCATGTAGCCTGTATCACACGTATGCCATGATTCAGACCTAAAAGGCCACAGAGCAGCAAATCTCAGATGCATTAGCCATCCTAGTAAATCCATGACTCACTAAGTTGTTTCACCTTCCTGTGGTATTGCTGGCATCTTCAGCTCTGACTGTGTGATTTGCTGTCGTTCATGACAGAAAACTGTCAAAATTAATATACAGTTAACCACTGAAAACTAACTGACCTGACTCACTCTGTCCTTATTAGCACCTCTTCCTTCCATCAATGGCCAAGGCTCCACTTACATTAAAGCCTAAGGTGCTCTCTTTCCTACAGGCCAAATTGTTACCACAGACTATCTGTCACCACCTGAATGCCTAATAGGGGCATAGTTTTCCTCAGTTAACAGCAACTAGTGCTTGCACAAGCTATAAATCCCTGATGTGGTTTGAGAAATTTTTACCTTTATTTTACCTTTACCTCTTTTTCTGGTTCTATCTATTCAGCATAGCAGCATTTTTTATTGAAGTCAGTGGAAATTTTTATGTATTATGAGATTAATTGTTCATCTTTCCCTACTCCAATTTCAAACAAATGAACAACTTTTCCCCTTCCTTTTTTCTTTGTGCTAATGATCTGAGCTGTGAGTGACACATGTAGAGTATCTGCAATCATAGAGTGGTCTAATTCTATGATTCCCTTAATTTTCTCTTTCTTTTTCTCTTTGTTCTTGTCTCCTTTGATTACTCCCACAAGGGGTGCATTTGGCATGAGTGGGAAAGAGAGAGATGCAACAGGCAACATCCTCCAGCAACAACACCTTCCTGTACTTAAGTTCTTGGTCATTTCAAAACAAAAAGCACCAAAACATGTCCTGGAGCACAAAAAACGTTTGAATTGTCCCTGTTACAGCCAGAAGCTCTGCTTCGTTGCAAAACATATATATATATCTATGTTGCTGAGCCAAAAGCAAACTCAGCAGAATGGGAGGAAGGTCCAGATTTACTGGGAGGACTGGAACTGCTCTGCAAATATGAATTACCACAAAATCATTTAAGCTGGTTTGATCTACTAGCCTAATAACTGATTTGCATCCCAGAAGTGGTATAAATTAGTCATGGCTGGAAGTGGATTTTTGCTTCCTTTTGTATTTCCTCTCATCCTCGTGAACATGCTGTATGTACGTGATACCAAAGGAAGAATGAATTTTCTTCCATGTTACAGGGCAGTGAACAAGAGAGATAGAAAGCAAAAAAATTTCCATGAAAGATCCCAGACAGTGTTTATGCTATAGCATGCTTCCTCCATAGTGCCTTTTGTAAAATTACCTTAAAGAGGCAAACTCCTTGAAAAGTTGAAGGTGTACGAAAGCAAACACTATTGTAATAGATAGCTGCAATCACACAGCAGGCATGTGGTGGTGGACCTTGCAGATTCTTCTTTCTCTGGAGAAAGACTTGCAGCACTAAAACCAGTGACAGTCTTTTAGGAAAGATGCCACTGATGACCCGTTTTATCAAAGGGACAGACTAGCTGCAGAGCATTTTCAGTCCCACCACCCCCTTCCAAAGATGACACATAGAAGCATCTAGTGAATACAGAGACTGTGATCCCATAAAAAAAAAAACCAAACAAAAAACCACAGGGAAAAATACCCCATTTGATTTAGCTGCATGGTGGTTTGCTGGGGTTTTTTCCAAGGTTGGGGTTGGGGGTGTGTGTGTGTGTGTGTTTGTTTGTTTGTTTTTTTAAGAAAGAACCCTTCACTGATATGTTTCAACTAGACAACTATTAGAGTAAAGACACAGATTCCTCCAAATGTCAGCCTGTGTCTGATACAGAAGTTGAATAACTGAAACTAAAAATAAAATACAATTGTTTTCATCTAAATGATTTGTCCTCTGAGAGAAACACAGAAGAAAGCCAGTTAGACATTTGAAATGTCAGTCTTTGAAAATAAGTTTAGCATATATTCTTTTATAAACAATTGTCCTCTCCCTTTTCCCAAGAAAAAATATAAGCTCTTTGACCGTCCTTGGCAGAATCTGTCAAAACTAAAATCTACTGTTTACTAAACTTCCTAAAAAGCTAAAGGGAGGAATACCAAAGGGGTATCTTGATTCTGCCTTTGAAAAAAACTTTAAAATTTAGCTGCATATATAATTCTTGCAGAGATTCGAATACAGAATTCAACTGAGTGTATTCCATGGGATGTGGTCTTTAATTTTCAGTTCTGTCTTGCGTAGAAGACTGTTTAGCCATTTTCTGTGGTGTGAACAGTTTCGGTGTTCTATTCCTTTTACATCACCATGCAGGGGCCATGCAGAGATGGCTAGATGCCTGCTCACTAAGGAATGTACAGCTCCCTGCCTTCACGATGCTACAGCTTCAATAAAAGACTAACAGAAAAAAGAGAAAGGAAGGAGGTTGTTTCTCTCCTTCTTATACTGGGAAGCCAAGTTCTGGAAAGAAAATTCTGGCTTATACTGGAAGTTTTTAGAAGTACAGACTAGTTAATCAAAGTGGCACTCCCAGGTCGGAACTGTAAAAACATTTTGTGTGGGAGCTCCTGGCATTTCCAACCCACAATGGAAGCGGCTTTGTTCGTCCTAATTCTATCATCTGCCTTTACAGGTTTTTGATGACTTCCCTTGCCAGGACAGCTGCTAGTGTACTAAAAATACTTTTGCACATCCAAGTGCAGGTGGGATGAGGTCCCACAAAAAAATCACCATTGTATTTGTCTCTCAATCATTTGTGATCTGGTTATTAATTTTTGTATTTAAAGAAGCACCCATCCGATGCCTTAGGCAAATGTGCATAAAACTTGAAACAACCCCATCAGTGTTTTGTGAGGACTAACCAAGCAGCTGGTCTGAACAGAAAGAGCTTTCACCCGGGATCCTGATTGCTCCCAAAGCAGCTCTTTTCCTCCCACAAAGGTGCATTTCAGCAGACCTGCTGGAAGTCTTATGTGACATACAGACTCTCCGGGTAAACCAGTCTCCAAAATCTGCTTTTAGCTCCTCTGGCAGCTTTACTACTCCAGAGATTTCTGAGCTTCTGTTCTTCGCTCTGATGCGGAGATGTATGGTGGGCAGGATAAACATATGAAGCAACAGAACCATGGCACATATGAATCTGGCAGTGAAGATGAGCAGAAAGGGATTAAAAGATGGATATTTGAGGAGATAGGAGGGCTCAGGTGTCCATTTGTATTAAAAACAAATAAATCCTTTAAAACATGCTTTTGCCTTCACTCTGCCAATCAGCATGCATGGGAATAAAACATCTGGAGCTACTTTGTGTCTGAAGTTTGAAGTTTATTTCAAAAGAAACCAACTTTTAAAAGTTTGTTCCCTTGCGCCTGATTGGAGTGCCTTCTGAAAAGTAAACAAAAAGACAGCTAAGAAAAAGTTGGCACCTTTTTGCTGGAGAGCTAGGGGATTATCCATTTGTTTTGAGGCTTGCACAGTGAGAGAAGTTATTTGTGTCTGCACATTACAAAAGCCAAGACAGCCCTAATTGTAGTAGTGATTTGGCAGCAGATTTGCTTATCATAATATTCAATACTTATATTGCTATAAGCTTAGTAAGAATAGTCTGGTGGAATGGGATTTAGATCCAGATTTAATTTACCTGAATGTAGGTGTCTAAAGAAAAGATATATATATACATTTCCTACGTACTTAACAGAGATTTAATCAATACAGACAACGAAGCCTGGAGAGCAAATCAAAGACCAACCTTTAAAAGTCTACCTAAAAGTGAGGTGAATTGCCCTCCAGGCTCTTCAGACTGTCCTGACCTACAGCCTCCTCCCAAAGTGTAAGAGGACCAGAGGGTGATCTCATGTTGACTTCAAGCCTCATTGATTTCAGAAACTACATCTTTGTCCTAGTCCTCAGCAATGCACCTGCATATGGACACAAAATCCGTTACCTGGAAAGTCCTTTTTATACACCTCGGTGTAGTCAGATGGGGTAAAGGCTACTGGCAAACTACACAGATAGAGGCAGCCTGATTTCAGAGCAGCAGCCTTTTAGTTTAAGAGGTTACCCTCTCTATTTAGGTCTCAAATAAAATTAGGTAAATTTTCAAAGGGCCTGAATACTATCAGTTCCTGGTGAAGTCAGTGTTCTCAGACTAATGAAAGTTTTAGAAATTGTTTGAGCACTAGGTCTAACTGTAAAAGATATAGCCATGTTTATTTAAAAATGAAATTAATTCTATTTGGGAGTCATACTGACACCCGATGGTGTGAAATCAGACACTGGGAAATTTGCAACAGTACAAAGCTATGGTAAACCTTATAATCAGAGCAATATTTAAAAAATGGTAAAAGATTTCTGTAAATGAATGTCGTGGTTTCAGCTCAGTCGGTAACAAAGCACCACGAAGCCGCTCACTCACCCCCCACCCCCGCCCCTGGCCACGTTGGGATGAGGAGAAAATCCAAAGGCAGGCTCGTGGGTCGAGACAAGGACTGGGAGGGATCACTCCCCACTTATGGTCACGGGCAAAAGACAGGCTCAACTTGGGGAAGAAACAAAATCAATTTAATTTACTACAAATCAAATCAAAAACAAAACACAAGGGTATTAGGAAGGGAAACCAAACATCAGAACACCTCCCCCCACCCCTCCCGCCTTCCCAGCTCAGCTCCATTCCTGGTGCTTTGTACATCCTCCTCCCGGCAGCAGAGGGGAACAGGGGATGGGGGTTTTTGGGTCAGCTCACCACACGTTGTTTCTGCCGCTCCTTTCCTCAGGGGGCAGATTCCTCACTCGTCCCCTGCTCCACCGTGGGGTCCCTCCCACGGGAGACAGTCCTTCACCAACTTCTCCAACGTGGGTCCTTTCCGCGGGCTGCAGTTCCTCACAAACTTCCCTGGCGCGGGTCCTTTCCGCGGGCTTCAGTTCTTCCCGAACTTCCCTGGCGCGGGTCCTTTCCGCGGGCTGCTCTCCAGTCTCACACTGCTTCAGCGCGGTTTTTACCATGGAGTTACGGCCATCTTCGGGAGCCTCCGCTCCACCGTTCACCCCCATGGGCTGCAGGGGGACAGCCTGCCTTCTCACCACGGGCTGCAGAGCCATCAGCCTCCTCAGGCGCCCCTCCTCCCCCTCCTTCTTCACTGACTCCAGTATCGGCAGAGATGTTCCTCTCAGGTTTTCCAACCCCCACACTACCAGTCCCCCTTCTTAAATATGTTCTCCCAGAGGCGCTACCACCGTCACTCCCCGCCTAGAGGCGGGTCCGACATTTTGGCATGTCTGACATTTTGGCACGGGCAATTTTTCCAGCAGCTTCTTAAAGGGGCCGCCTCTGCAGCCTCCCTCCCCTGCCACCAAGGAAAACCGCGCCACACAAACCCATAACAATGAATCAATAACCTATTTCAGGAATAAAAAGCCACAACAAAAGTTTTACACAAATGGAAAGAATGGTGATAGATAGAATTTAATGAGAAAACTTTAAACTTGAAAGATATGATTCCTGCAGCACCTAATATTCAGCATGCTGATGTCAGGGTACCTCTGATAACCTCAGAAAATGAACTTCAGGACAGCTTGGAATTGGTTTTATGCTGTGGCAAAGAGTGGAGCACCATTGCATGTGCACCTAGAGCAAAGCAGCCATAGCATGCAAATGTGCACAGAGGGGAAAGGGGTGCCTGGAACAGAAAATGTTTATGGATATGAGGTTTTCCACACTTACTTATATTTGTGGGTCTACACGTAGCTGAAGAAACAAACCTCTCATTACTGTCTTAAAAAAAGGTCTGGAGAACAAATCTCCCTACATATCAAGATTGCTATTAATATTGCACAATTATGGTCTGTAGATTGTGTGCTTGTGTTTACATACACATATATCACATGTGCAGACACATACCAAATATTACTTACAGTTAGCGGTGCATTTATCTTGATTCTTCTCTCGTTCTGGTGTAAGCCAGAATTGGCTTTTAAAGTCAATGCAGCTCTAAGTATAAATGGGAGGACAATAAAGGATTTTTTTGTTGTTCTTGGTTTTAGGGGTCTTCATTCCTTCCTTCCTTTTTTCCTTCCTTTTTCCTTCCTTCCTTCCTTCCTTCCTCCCTTCCTTCCTTCCTTCCTTTCTTTTTTTCCTTTCTCCTTCTTTCTTTTTTTCTTTTCTTTTCTTCCTTCCTTCCTTTCTTCTTTCTTCTCTTGTTGCGTAGCTGAACCTAAGTCTAGTAGAAATTTGTGATTTGAAAAAAACTAAAATAAAACTGGTTCCAGCATATAATTCTTGCTTTTCTTCAACTATGTAGGAAAGGTTGTCAAATGCACTGTCGTCTTAACTTCAGCCTTTCTCATAACAGTACAAATTAATATTTATTTAATTCCATAAAAGCACGTAGAGTTAGAGTCACACTGGTATAAATGAGAATCAGGTTTCGAAAGATAACATCTTGCTGTCTGTTACAGAAGCTGTCAAAATGGATGAAAAAATACCTGTTATGTTCATCCAGAGCATGTACCTTTAAAAGCAGAACTGTCAGTGATTGATGGAGTTCCAATGAAAGATACAGCAATTATAATGCTGCTACATACATGAACGTCTCTCTGTACATGAAGGTCATTTAGGCATAAAAGTTTTAAGTTGACCCAGGCATGTTTCTTCTGCCAAAAAAATATAATTAAATGTAAAATATAGTTAAATGTAAAATATAGTAGTATCTATTAGATATTTCAGGTTCAATTCACCAAACAGCTTCTGGGAAAAACAGGGGAAATTTGATTATTCCCTCAAGAGGTGCACGGAATTTAAAAAAAAAAAAGTGAAGAAAGATTTCTAAAGTCATTGAAAGAGATTTTATCTAGCAGTTAAGGAACTTACCCAGGATGTCATAGATCCAAGCTAAATCTGGTCTTCTTCTGAGGTGTTTTGAGTCTACATCATTCAAGAGAAGGACTTCATGGATAGTCCTTCTTGAATTGTTTTATGACATAATCTGGCATGGGATATTTTCAGTACTTTTTGTCTTTAGAGAAACCAGGTAAATATTCATTGGAGTTTTAATTGGAAATTTTGTTGGAGCTGGGCTTGGAATCAAAATAAGTAACTAATTTTTTAGCTATTAATTTAATTTTAATTTTCACTTACTCTTTGGCTTTAATTTTCACTTACTCCTTGTACTCCATGCAGTGTGACAAATGAAGGGATGACTGTCTCTGAATATCTTCTAAGTTGATAGCTAAGATACTGCCCTTCAGTACTAGAGCTCAATGACATTGTCTCCACCTTTTTGACCTTCAAGGGAATTAGTGAAGCATTTCTTACAGTATAACTTGTTATCCATTTTGCACAGGGAAACAAGACGGGAGAAGAGTGAAGGTGTGAAACTGGTAAGGGCACCTGAAGAAAAATTGAATTTAAAAGCAAAGGGAGAAAGATGAAATAGAAACCAAACAGCATAAGCAAAATTTGTACCCTATTCTTCCTTCCTGCCTGTTAACAATAATGACCCCCATCCTTATCTGTCACAAAGGAAACAAACAGCCTTTCAGAAAGGTAGAGCAAAAGGCAGTGCTGACAGTTCTGCAGCCAGCTCAACAACAGCAGTCTTTGTTGGACGCTGCCTGCAGCACGAAAACCGAGCTGCGTTTCCCTTTTAAGCCCTCTTACGGAAACATCTCCTAACTAGCAATGATTGATGCATCTTTTATCAAACACACATAGCAAATCCAGTAACTGGATCTTTCACATTTATGTGGCATTTTCAAGTGCATGAAGAACAATTAAAGCTGGCCACTGGGACATTCAGTTTTTTTGTCATAATTCACTAAGGGCTGGGGCTTCAGTCATTGCATCTTCTAAAGCTCTATAATATTTTTCTATTACTATAAAGGAGTTTTCTGTGCTGCAGATTTGAAGACTGTGGTAGGAGTTTTTTTGCTGTTATTGTTCATAGCTGAAGGAGAAGGTTATTTGTTTTACTAAGATAAGGTTTCTGAAACATCCTGCTTAAAAAAATACAACAAAAACAGATGATGTTTTCTCTCTTTTCCTAGTTATCTATTATTTTCTAAAGAAACTGAAATGTCATCTTGCCTCCCGGATAAATTATCTTTTTGTTTAAAACACAGGCGAAAAATCTCCAAGATATAAATAAAGGTCAGCTAAGAGGTTCAGTTTAGAGTAGGCATTGCTAAACACAAAATTGTTTAGCTGGACTTTCAAAAACTTGGATATTTTTCTTTTCTTCTGTTGAACACTCTTGTAACTTTTACGCTATTGTACGCATTGCACTTGCCCTTTCTGTGAGTCCTTAGCACAGCTCTGTCCTCTGCGAGCTCAGACAATCTCAGACGATGCCCAGGTACAGTGTGGGAGGCAGCTCAGGTCAGAGACCACTCCCAGTAATCAGGTTGTTTGCAGTTACATTATTTAAGTGTTAGAGCACCTAGCCATTAGCTATGATCTATACCGGGCTCACTTAAAAAAGGTTTCCAGTCTGTATCTTAGCACAGGTGTAGTCTTATTGTCAGACCAGAATTTCAGTCTTTTCATACACCATGTGACCTCTACCTGAAACTCCAAAATGAAGATTAAAATTGGAAATTATTTCATTTGTACTCATATGCTGTATCAAGGACATGGTTTCAAATTGCTTTGGTGCCAGATAATTATGCTAAGGTGTCTAAGCTTGCAATATTATAAACCATTTTCTCCCGGGACCATCATCTCAGATGGCATCAATGCATATCGAAAGTTTGAGCCTTTGAAGAGTATTATTTTCAGAGACTGCACAACGAAAATCTCCCACCTTTATTTACATAATTCTGGTTTGAGCAGGCCATTTTATACATCTGTGAATCAGCAGCATAACTAACAGTTCTCAAGCATAAGTCTCATATTGAACTTTGTTCTACAGTGAGACAATTATCAGGCAACAGGTCACTTCAGGACTCTGTCTTCTTTCCCCTTTTCTTTCTTACTTGTAAAGATATAGAAAGCATCTTATTGTCATCTAAAAGACCAATATATGTTAAGACTTGACATAATAGCTTAGTGAAACAAAGGCAAACTTCATACATGGAAAATAATAATATTGCTTCCCTTTTTTATTAAGAAAGGAAAACTTTGAATTCCAGATAAAGAAAAAAATGCTTATTTAAGGACATTAAAGAAATATAGGACACAAGTCTTCATCATTTTCAAAGTTTTGCACAAGCCCATGGAAACTGATTGCATTCCACCGAAATAAAGCAACTACAACAGACTCGAAAATCAGACCAAGTATATCTTTCTCTCTTTAACATCTCTTCAGCTGGAGTAGAAAGAGATAAGCTGATATTAATGGATAGCATTCCATTATGTGAGTAAGGTTAGATATGTAGATAAATAGTGTGTTGTCCTTGTCTTGCACAATTACTTATGAACAAATAACCAGATTACTTATAAACAAATACTAAGATGAAAGCTGAACTGCAACCTCTGAAATAATGTTAGGTGAAACAGATTTGCAGAACTTTTTATAGGTCCAAAAAGAAGTGCTTCAGAGGATGTTTAAAGACTTTTGTCTTTTGGGGAGTGTGATTTGAGAATCATGGTGCTTTAAAAAATTCTTGGTAGCTAGATATCTGCATATTTATAAGACTAAATATATAAGAATCCCAAAATATTTCAGTATTGCCTAAACTTTGACATCTTCTTTATATGCACAGATTGCTGCTGCCTATTATTGCATATAAGGTAAATCACATAGCCAAGGTCACACAGTTGAAGAATAGTCTTATTTGTCCAGGTGAAACTAAGACCCATCATTTCTCTCTTTCCCTTTCATCCAGAAGGCAGAGGTCGCAAAGGACTGTAGTGCCAGGTCAAAAGTTAAGAGCAATACCTTTAGATCCTTTCTTCTGCTAAGGCATCAGAAGCCTCTTATGAGTACTCTCTTTTTTCGTCTCTACATGAACTCCTGGTGAGACTTTACTTTCCTTTGGAGCACTATTAGTTGTGTTACTTTCTCAGCTTTGAGAAATCTTATTCACTGTCCTGTCTGCCTGAGTCTAATCCTGAAGTTTAAACTGAGGATTTTATTTGGCATAACTTGTTTGTCTCAATATTTAAATGGACTCAGAAGAGAAGTATTCTCTGGTATTATATTAGATAGGTGTCTAGTGGGATACTCAAAACCTTTTTATGTGCACTTATTTGGTAACAACTATCTGTCTTACACTGTGTTGAAGTTATTATTTCCTGTTGGGGATATTAAAGGAAAATAATATCCCAGACACTTTTCTAAGGCTTTTTTATTTGTGTTTTTGTTTGTTTGTTTGTTTTGTGATGTTCAGTCTAAAACTGGTGAAAAAAAGAATGGAAGGACCCAATTATTTCTTAATCACATGAAAACTGACAATTTAAAAAGCCATGTTAGAATCCAAATATGAATAAGAACAGCTTTCTTTTCTTCAAATATATAGAGTTACCTACCCTGGAGAACAATGATTGTTTTTTCAAAGCACACTCATTGGGCCTGCAGCAGTTTGTGTGGAAGTCGTATAACTTTCTGAATAAAGCACAGTATTAAATTACAACAGTACGAACCTGACTCCTCTCTCTATGCTGAATTCCCATAGACTAACCAGACAAGGTCAAAGTCTTTTTCTCCTTACCTTCAGTTTCCTCAGCATCTGGGTCTCAAAATACATACAACTATCCTCAGCACATACTTATTTGTCAATGGGAAAACATACAAAGCTAAAGTGACAAATTTTACCTGTATTTCTTAATTCATGATTCACCTGTGTACAGATACTAGAGACAAGAAGAGTTTGAGAATCTATACTGAATAGAGTGGAAATAACAACCAAAGGGATTTCTACAAGGACCTCCTGCTAGGTGTGAGGCACAGGCCAGGAATAAGCCTGGAAGTGATTGTCTGAAGTGGAACAAATTGTGCCATGGATAGATCTGAGGTAGGAGCTAAACACACAATTCCGAGAAAGGTGACTTCATCGAAGCAATGGGTTAGAAATAGTACCTTTGCAGAATGGTTCTTAACGGATGCGTTCAGGTCAATACTGAATTGTCAAGCACAGTGAAAAGGATGATAACGTAATCTATACGCAAGGTGATCATCACCTGGGGAATATGTAAAAAAAAACCAAAAAAAAAAAGCAAGCTGTATCTTGGAGAAGTTATGCCAAAAAATAGATATGACATATTTAAGCATCCTTTGAAGATTTCTAGAGGTATTAATGGGAGACAAGTTTAGGTACAAACTTGCTTCGCTCTCCTCCCTCTCTCAGAGAACTTTGCTTCTAACCACCAAGCTAACTGGAAAGTCACACTGGCCTTTCTTCTGTGTGTGATTCCTAATTGTCAGCCTTCATTTTCATTGTTTTACTTTTATAAATATTTCAACAAGAAGAGGTAACAATTAAAGTAAGAAAAAGTGGAAAATATCTTAAGTCCATTGCAGAATAAGCACTCATAAAGAGGCTGTCTACAAGCCTAGATAAAAATGGAGGGAGGCATTAATGATCCATTCTCTGCATCCTGACTTGGATGTTTAATTTGGAATGGAGTGTTATTATCAGAAGATTTTGATGTGGTTTGAGATGGGCTGTGATCTGTGCCTTGTATGGTGTACTGGAGGCAGATGTCTGATGAGTAAATCCCTGATTAAATTTTGTTTTTCAATATTGCTGGTTGCCCCTAAGCCCTGCCAATGCATTTAGACTGAGAGCTCCAAACTTTTTAGACTTAAACTGTGGACCAGAAGGAGTTCCAGGACCTTAAGGCAGTGGCTTTGGAGGTTTTGCATTGCTCTATAGATAAGAAGCCTTGGCTTCATAACACAGTCATATACACCTGAGCACAAGCTAAAATATTCACAATTTTACTTTCTCCTTGACTCTTATAACACCTTAATCTCTAGGGCTTGACAAAGTCCCATCGTGCACGCACTCTTTCTGTGACATACGTTAATATTGGATTTTCCACAAGCACAAAAAAGCGTTCATCTTCAACCTCTATTATGGCTTCCTAATTCATTATCCCTGTTCATAAAACTGTTCTACTTCAAATGGGTCAGTGTTTTGTATGTCAGTATGAGCATCTATTTAAATATAACCCAAAGTTTGATATTGCTAAACATTATCCTATGATCTTTTTTCTTTTTAGGAGTTCTGAAAGACATTTTGTTTTCATTCTGCCTGTTTCCTAGGAAATTATAAGAAAACATGCAATGTTTGCCTTCAGTATTACGAAAACCCAAGAAGGGCTTACAAAATTCCAAGAAAGCCCCATGAGGTTTGTTAATTTCCAGGTAAAAGCAAATGATTAAATGAAATTTAAACTAACTGACAGTAAACCAGGGTCAGACAAAGCACATAATATGTCAAGGTCAAAAAGCAGATGATTCTGTGAGACAGTAGCTCTGAAAGCAGAGGGCAACTTTTTCTTTTTTAATTGCAAAACCCATGTGTGCTATTTTGTATTCTTTACAAGTTTTAATAAAGACAGGTTGTTGATGGGTACGCAAAGTAAATACACGTGGAGATAGCACTTCCCCTCTTCAGAAATGTCTGCAGTATAGAGTATGTAACATTTTTATGCCTTTGTGACTCTATGTATCCTTGATTTCATCACTCCCTTGGTACTGTAGCTTATTTTCTGAGTTAAACAAAGGCATTGGCAGAGAAACTACAAAGTGTTCTAATCTCCTGACCCCCACATTGACAGTTCAATATATTTTAGAACAACTAAAGATATGGAAGTGGAATTACGAAACAAGCAGGCACTTCAAAAGAATGTTCTATAAATTTATTGCTTTACTGCGTAGTGGAACTGCTGTAGTTTTAAGAGAGCAAGGACATACATCTGGAAAATAAAACATAATGGCAGTAGCTCACTGGAAGTAAAAGATAAAAACAGCTGTCAAATACAATTGTACAGAAAATGTGAGATTATTGGTTTCGTTGGGATTTATTAATTTGATATATTTCAATTCTTATCTGCTAAATGAGGGTGGGGGAAACTGCCACACGGCTGATGGCTTGCAAACACTTTATAAACGGTTCTGTTTTTATTTTTCACCTATATCTAAAATTCATCCAGTTAACTAGGGAAAGGTTCTCTCCCCTCAGCAGGCAGTTTCTTTCAGTAACTCAAAGCACACATAGTCAAGCATCAAATGTCACCACATTGCCATCTTACTGTGAATGACTGGAATTTACTTCCTATTGTTAGTGGTGCTGAAAATTGCTATTAGATTCCACGGAGTTCATAATGTATTATCTAAACCGAAAACATTTTCAGGGACCAAACTGACCTTTTAGAAAACTGCACTTTCATCCTTAAAAAGCTGGACTATTGCAATATTTCATTTAAAAGGTTATTTAAACTTTTTTCTTTCTTTTTTTGGAAAAGGGTAACGATTGTTGTGTGAAAGAAGCATCTTCATATAAATCTTCTGTGTCAAAAAACAGGAAAGAACACCACTCATTAAAGATTCTTCAAGAAAACTATGCAGAAAAGACTGCAGCTGTTATTCTCCCTTAGAAACAATCAGATAATTGTAATTAATATTTAATAATTGTGTTCATGTCCTAACTGATATTAAGGTCTGATTTTATTGAAAGTGTAAGAGAGAAAGCGTTTCTCTCTCTGAACATCCTGACAAAAGATGAAAAGCAGAAAATATTTTTCTTCCACGTTACTGACTTAGAACTAAGATACAGAGAAATGGTGAAGTATCCAGAATCAAAAAGAAAAATCTGCAACAAAGCGAGCAACTTAACCCCTGCTTCTTCAGTACCAGTTAAATGTCCCAACAAAAGATATCCTCCCCCACCAATGTGGGTGAAAAGGGATTGATTACTTGTAGAACCTAACCACAATACAGCACCTATGGATTTAGATGAAGGAAAAAGGAATTGAACCAGATTGCAGAGTTGCCAGCCTGAGTGCTGACCACAAACAGCCTTTTCCCCCACATTTTATTAAAGAAAGGGAAAAGTATTAAAGATAGGATTAATCCTCTTTAAGGGGGAGAATGCGGGAAATGATTACTGCAAGCACTGGTTGGCTGTAGTGCTAAGGGATCAGATTTTAGAAAAAAATAACAGCCTGCCTCTGAATGATAAATGAATATCTGAGCTTCACTGATGGCACACATGACTGTTTTTAGACTTAGAAGAAGTGACAGAGGAAGATGAGCAGTCATGTAAGTGGCAGGGTAAGTGTATTAAAGGCATAGCATAAGAGAAACGAGCTGACATAAAGACCAGTGACCGTAAGGAGAGGTGATAAAAAAGAGAAGGGAATATATTAAGGAAATGAGTTAACTGTTCATGTTCTGAATCTTATATAACTCTTGGGTCAATGAAGAAAACAGCATTGTTCCAGGAAATAAATGGAGAAATGTGGAATTAACAAGAGAGAGAAAGAAATACGAAAGAATTAACTGTATATTTTGCAGGCATCATTTTCTTAGAAAAGT
>VYZV01025891.1:484258-505395 GCA_013401275.1 Pandion haliaetus | reverse complement strand
CCCTCATTAGGGTACCGCAGCCCCATGTGCCTGAACCTTCCCGTGGGACCCCAAGGAGGTGGATGCGATGCTCACTGAGAGCTGGACCAGACGCTTCACTGTGGCTTCAGCCCAGCCCTGGGCTGCTGCAAGCGGGGAGCAGGAGCCAGGGCCATATCCTGAGCAGTGCAGAGACAGGGCAAAGCTGTCTCCTGGCCCCAGCTGTCCCAGCCACAGCCCAGTTGGGAACTGTGTGGGTCTCAGACACCCCAACCCAAAGGAGCCTCGCATCAGCTGGCAGGGATGCTATAGCCACCTCCCACACCAGGAGCAATGAACCTCTTCCAACCCTCCTCCTCCTCCTCCTCCTCCTCCTCTTCTACCTCCTCCCCATCCTCCCCAGCAGGAGGTTGTCACCGGTGCTCTTCTTCAAATCCCATCTCTCCTTCCCAAGCCAAAAAATTTCCAACAGAACTAATAAACTCTTCAGTAAAACACAGGAATCTCTTTTTAGCTTAATCATTGATGTTTTCAGGTCCTGCTGCCCTACGTCGCTGCGGCAGCGTACGTTAAAACCTTGTCCTCTGCCGGCTGTGCCGAAAGTGGTGCCACAAGAGGGTTCCTCTGCTCCAGCCCCAGGAGGTGGTTTAGGGGTGTTGGGAAGAGGGTGGCAGAGGAGACGGACCATCTCTGGGGCCTGCAGTGGGCCAGGCAGGCGGGGACCGTGGTGGTATGCACCCGGCTGGGGCCATCTGGCAATTTGATGGGCCATGAAATGAGCAGCGGCCGATGTTGGGAAACCCGTTGCCTCGAATGCTGGCACGTGTTTAAACCTATTACCTGAGGGGCCCCAGGGCATTTCTGGGTGTCTGAAGCCTTCGACAACTGAAGCAGCACCCTGCACAGCTGCCCTGTGCCTTGCCGGCACCGGTGGCGGCTGAACGAGCGAGTCGCCGGGGGCTGCCGATCTGCTGTCCTGCCCCGGGCTGCCGTATCTTGCTGTATCTTCACCTGAAGAGCCCCCAGATCACATGTCGTGACTGCCAGAAACCCTTGAGCTGGGTCGGCCATTGCCTGGGCTCAGCTGGGGCTGGAGGTGGTCGGGGAGAAAGACCTGGGGACTTGGTGCTTCCCCCAGGAGCGCCTGGCCAATGTGCCAGTGACAGGCGGTCTCTGCCTCCAGTCAGCTGCAGAAAGTGGTAGCGCAAAGATGTAGTAGTGGTAGCAGGGACTGCTCCTCCTTGAGCCCCCGCGGGGGGCAGTCCCTGCTCCTGCCCCAGGGACTGGCCCTCGTCCCTCTCTTCGTGGGAAGAACGTGCCAGAAGTTTTTAACCTTGCCTTATTGATGAGGGGTCACTGTCACCCCAGTGACATTCAGCAAATTTTTGGTTCAAATCTAGGAAATTCTGCCTAAAATGCTACCTGCTAAAATGTCCTTTTGGCAATACCAAGCAGTCCGAAGTCAAGAGGAAAGAGAGAGGCTTTAGCTCCCCACCAGGAAGGAGGCAGGGGACAGGGACGGGGAGCGGGAGCACTCCAGCACTGACGCACCAAATGGTCTCATGCCAGGAGCCTGTTGTGTGAGCCTGGCCGTAAAGGATTGGATCTAGTCTGGCAGTGCGACAGCACAGTCCTACTGAGCAGCACGTGCGTGTGAATTGAGGTGTTCTCACCAGCAGCCTTTATCTTGCAGTGACCGGTGGGGAAGATCCAAGCAGGTCAAGAGAGAGGGGACCCAGAGCTCTCTAGTTTGTCTGAGCAAAGGGGATCTGTGAAGGTCACTGAACTGGAGATCTGTACAGCAGAGAGAGCTTGCGCTTGGTTTTCTGCTTTAGATTTTCTCACTGCAGTCCAAAATGGGGTTTTGAAAATGTATGTTTATGTTAAGTATGTCAATGTATTTATGTTACTATGTCTTTCGTGATTATACCTGAAATGTTATTGGACCTGCAGTATACTTTGGATTGGCTTGTAGATTTTGGATGCCAGATCAATTCCAGATCAGCTAGCATGACCAAAAAAGGGTTGAATGTAGATTGTCACCGAAAGACACATGAGAAGAAAGACATTAAAGACCTATTTCTTGTTTTCAGAAAAAAAACAAATCCAGAAAAAAAAGATTTTCTTCTTTGTAAAATTTGTATTTCAGATAAATGGAGAGCCATTTAGTACAAGAGACAAGAAGGCTGCAAGTGTGACAAGGAGGTTATAATTGTTGGCTTTCAGCTGCTGTCGGGAGATCACAGAAAGAAGAGTTCCTCAAAAAGATACCATATCTAAGGAATACGAGGAATTCCTAACAGCCTTTGAAGTCTGCAGATTCTCTGGGAGGTTTCCAGGAGTAAGTAACATGACTGCCAGTAGTTCAGCTGCCTGAAAGATGAACATAAACACATCAAAAATTACTCTGAGCTGTACCCAGGTGAAACATGCAGAATCTAGTTTGCATTTAGGGAAACCAGTTGTTTCCCCAACTCGGCAAAACCTTTTTATCCCATCAAAGCAGAAAACATAAAGCAGGCCTTTTAACAAACCTATGTAATAAAAGCATCTTGCGTGGTAATGAAGAGCCTTAATTACAAATGCCAAGGCAGGAGTCTGTTGTTTGATTTCTGACTTTCTATTTGCATAATTCACAAGTTCACTGAGGAATGTGCAGCTTCATTGCTGCTGTTCTGAGTCATGCCATGCTTACTCTTTGCTCTCAACTCATATAATGTGTAGTTGTCCCTGGGAATTCATTTAACTCTCAGAGCTTTAAGTTTGAAAATACTGGCATTTATGTCTTCTCTCACAGGAAAGAACTTACTGCGTTAGTTGCATAATATACAGAAACAGTTGTGCTCAGCTAAACCATGGGTTTTAACTCTGACGAATTGAAATCAGCTGGCTGTGGGGTTTTTTAGGATAAATACATATCATCAGAAAAATCCATGTGATCAAAATTCAGTTTTGGTGCCACTTTTGAAGAAATTGCAGGGGAAGAGATAAGCAGCAGGCACTGATTTCTGCTTAAGACCAGAGAGGGAGTGTTGGAATAGCTAATAGTATACCGGTATCTGACTGGAACAAGAGGAATCAGGCTTCTGGTTCCTGCTCACAGGAAAACACAAGTGGCTCTACAAAGGCAGGATCTCCCAGAGAAGACAGAGGGTAAGAAGTAGCCATGTGGGTACGGCAGTCTTGGCCCAAATGAGCATGGTGGAGCAGTAGCTTGAACATGGATCTCTGACCTCGCGTATTTATGTTAAATCTTCATGGCCACACTGAGGGCATGTGTCTTGGATAGAAAATCCTGGGCCCTTCTTTCAGGACCAGCCTATCCAAGACTTCCTCCCACAGCGTTACTCCCACCTCCTTTATATCCATGTTTTATTTTTTGTATGGACATTCAGACAAATGCTATCCCATTAGCGTACATCTATCACTCTCTCATGAGAAAGAGTTCCTTCTGCGGAGAAGATGGCTGATTTCCCTGTTTCCCCTCTCCCTCTTTATCCAGATAACAAGCCAGAAGATCATCCACACCCTGGAGAACTTGTTTGTTGTTTGTATCTGGGCTTACGAGAAGGTTTGCACAAGGAGGAAAGGAAACCCGCTGGGGCCTGGCTTGGTAGAAGCAAGTAGTGATTTCACTCCATAAAAATGGATCTCAGCTCCCCAGGCAAGCCTACAAGCAAGCCGGTAGATCGGGGGAAGCTAATAAGTTGTGGTGCAGACTGCTGGTCTCTTTGAAGAGAGGCGGGTGACTGGGGACTTGGTTCCAGCTTGCTGGGGAGGGGCTTCAGGTTTGGGTTGGTTTTTCCTCCTGAACCAGGAGAACAGGCTGCAATGAACAGATGAGCTTGGCCCGAGGTCTGAGCTGTGGCTCAGGACAGGGCTCTGGAAGAGGCCTGCCTTACGGCGGCTGCTGTGCCTGGTACAGACAGGCCATCATCTCCGTAGCTTCCTGGGGGAAAAAAAAGGGAAGATCAAAGCACCTTAGAGAGGGACCTTGAGAAGGATAGAATAAGGTGGCCCCAAGCTTTTTTTGCCTCATGGCCCGTAACTTGTCAGCTCTCTGAGATCTCGCTGTGGGTCGGTCAGGCAACGGAGGTCCATTTGTTTCAGACCAGAAGGAAGCAGTACACCGGAATTTGTTAGGACGGTAGGTGCTCATATCAGCCCTGAAGAGCAAACCTGATAAGGCCTTGAAGCTTCCTGCTTCAGCTCGTGCTTTTTCCTTGCCGAAACCTCCAGTTTGAAACACGCTGGTTCTCGAACGAGCTGTGGAAGAGCGAGCTTGGGAGTTCACTCTTTGTTGGCACAGCTGCTTCGGCACAAATAGCCCGTGCAAAAGGTTTAACTGTCCAAGTGGGCAGGGGCAGATGTCCGGGTGGGCAGGGGGAGACAACCTCTTCTACGCCGCGATGCCTGACGGCTCGCGCAGCGGACGTCCCCTCTGAACCAGGCAGGGTGGGCAGGGACTGCGGTCTCGCTGGCCTCCCCGGCCCAAGCATTCCCTTCCACACGTAATGCACGTTGCCCGTGTGCCTGCCTGTGCCTGCCCCGGGCAGGAGACACACACAGTGGGCTGGGCCCTTCCCTGCCCGGACCCTTTCTCCCCAGAGCCTCCATTACGTGTTTAGTCCAGCGTGTGCCCAGGGACTCGTAGAAACTGATTTTGTTACACTGGCGCAGACCGTAGGGTAGGTACGGTCACTGCCAGCACAGACTCAACAATTTGCAGGATTACACTGAAATGTAATTTCTTTCTGCTAGGCCAAAGTTCGTTATTTCGCTTCAGAAAAAAGGGTAAGAACAGGTGCTCTCTGCAAATGTATTTAATAAAGTACCTTGATTGCTCTGAACTGATTTATGTGTGGTAATTACTTTGTAATATAATTAGAACCTCTTATATTTACTTCCCTTAAACTTGCTGCTTTGATGTTGCACTTGGGTGTCTGTATTGGTTTGTAGGATACAGTCCAAAGCTGCCTGGATCCAGTCCAAGATTAGCAATGCATAGACACGTTTGCAAAACAGGACTTTTAAAGTAGAGCAAACATGGGAAGAAGGGGTTTTTTTCCTGGCACTCTGTTTAAAATTTTGGAGTTTAGAACACTGATTTAGTACAGTAGTTTTTGCCAGAATTGTTGATTGATCAGTGACCATAGCAAACAAACGTTTTCCCTTCTTCCAGTTAGGAAAAAACCCTTAAATGTTCATCTAGAAGATGTATAGCTTATGTGGGATCATATGTAAGAGGAAATTTTGGGGTCGTCTTGGCTTTAAAAAGGATCTCTTGGAAAATCTCACTGTTCAAGTGCACACTGGGAGTTTACAGAGGAGAAGCCAGTTTTCTACTCATGGAAGTTGCCTCTTCTGAAAAGTGGGGTAAATTCTACTGGCACAAGGTGCAGCTTTTTGTCCAAGGCGACTTACTTGTACTGAAGAACAAAATTCTGTTTATATCTTAGTGCAAACACAGCCTCGATTCCAAGGAAACAAAATGACCCCCTTCCAGCTGATTAATCCCAGAAAGTTCCTGAAATAAAAAATGAGCATTAGATGAGTTTTGTTTAAGGAGACAACTCATACCAAGAAAAGAAAAAAAAGCGAAAAAGAAAAAAGGACTTGTGCCCTGGCGCAAAACAGACCAAATATATGTATTTTTAAATCAACACTTCATGGGGAAAATTCTGCATACAAAATTCAGCTTTCAGTGACTAAATATGTGGAATGAATTCATCCTTGAAGGTAATAGTCTGAAGGGTGCATAACTGAAAGGAAAAGCACTATTTAGTCATTTCTGGATTCCAAATTTTTTGTAGTTTTAGAGAAGATGACAAAATATCTGGGAAGAAAAAGTAGTAGACGTATTCTTAAGTCATGCAAAAAATAGATGTTCAGGTTTTTAGATAAGGAAATAAGACCTTAATCCATGCAATTATCCATGTAATCTTAATTCTATTGTCTTGCTCGTGTCTCTATTTATATTGTTCAGTGCAACAATGATGCTGCCTCTATCTTGGGTACCTGTTTTTGAGACATTGCTCTGAAATATATTATTTTCCCTGTATCTTGCTATTAATATTCATTATTATTTGTAATATTTGGAATCCTGTGCCTTGTACTGAAATTTCGATAGAAGTGTTTTTTAATACAGTGACGAGCTACTGAATAACCTAGAAACACCTGGAGAGTGTTAGGTAATTTTAATACGCCTCTTTGCATGTCATCCGCAATATTAAAATAGTTTTCCTGTTATTGCTTTGGCGCAATTAAAGTTATACTCCACCCTCTTTCTATAAAGTTCACAAAACAGACCCTCTGAAAACCCACATGCTCTTTCAGCAAAAAATAGGAAACTTGAGATTAAACATTTACAATTTATTGTAGGTAAAAATTAATCCGAACCAGAAGCCCAGAAGCTCTTGGGTCAACCAGTTCTACATGCCAACAAGCAAATTAGCAACATACCTCTTGAAAACATTTTTTTTTTGCAGGTCATCCTTCTGTCCCTGTGGTCAGAGCCATACTTTTGATTTTAGGGAGAAAAGGAGCTGTACGCCCTGAGAGCTGATCCTAGCCTGCCGAAAAGAAAAACGGGACACTCAGAGGGACATTAAAAGGGACAACCAGAAACCAGTTGACACCAGCAGCTTCAAATAACTTACAGAGACGGAATGAAAAGGACAGAAAGATGGGGGGGCAGAGAGGCAGTGGAAAGTCAGGAAAGGGGGAGGACGGCCAAAGGGGAGAGATGATGGCAGATTCAGTCTATTATTTTTTAGCAGCAAATAAAAGCACAGGGGAGAGGGAGCATGGCGAGAGATGCAAAGGTTAATAGCAAAGAAGCAGCAATCGCCCTGGCCTGGGTCCTGGTGCCCTGTGAGGAACGGCGGGTGCTCTGCTCGGTGCAGGGAACACAGCCATGCCTGCCAGCGCCGCACCAGATGAAGCAGATAAGGTCAATCCCACAGGAGAGGCTCCAGAGCCTTTCTTCTTAGACGCACGGTGCGAAAGCATGGGAAAGAGCGGGGATATGGCTCACTGCTAACCAAATCAGAGAATTCCCGGAGATTTCTTTTAATGCTCCAGGCAAAGGCAGCCACGAACTCCAGAGTACAAGACTAGGTAAATGGTAAAGAACAAAATTGTAAGTGTGAGACTAGTTTTCCACAGATGGCAGTGATGGTATCTGTACATGTAAACCTCCCGCCGGGTCTTCATAGGCAATAACAAGAGCTGGCTCAATTTCCAAGGGTCTTATTCAAACACCGACTCGAGACCGAAGCCAGAAACCCGGAAAATGAAATCAGATTTATTAAAACTATATTTCTTCACTCCCAGGTGATGACGCAGTAGATAAGTTTAGGTACACAGCCTTTTACTGGATGAAGGGAAAGGAACCGGAATAACATACAGAAACAAAAGCCCCGAACCCAGCTCCAAATTACCAGCCCGCTAATTAGGCCCTCTCTTTTCAGTGAAGTTGTGTGAGAGGGACTAGCTATGCTCCCCTCCTGTAGCCACCCAAGTCCCAAAGGATGCCTCCTGCTCTCAGGGCAGGTGCTGGGTACAGAGCCCTCACTGGCATTCCAGCTGGCCCCACAGAGCTGAGCTGCGCTGACCCCGTCCCACCGTGCCTCTCCGCCAACCCTTCCCGAGATCCTCTCCACCGGTTCCTCACAAGGAACCCTCAGCCGTGGTAACCCTGTAACAAGGCTGCTATCGCCGGCAGGACCCGCGCGAGAGGAGAGGAGAGCCTCGCCATCCCTCTTGCCTCTTGCTCTTGCAAGCAGAGCATCACTCATCACAGGCGCTTTGAACAGGTTTTTCACAACATAAATATAACGTTTGTAATGATGTCAACTTTCTGACAGGTCTGTTGCTACCAGCAGCGCTCCAAATACTGTACCAGGTGACAGTAAATGGGACATGTTTAAGCCTGTCCATTGGTCTCTCCGTTGGACTCTTTCATTTCTGCACTAGATGCCAGCAGAGTACTTACCTTTCTGGGTTTTCATCTATCAGTAGTTGTCTGGGAGAGAATATCTTTCTACTTTGCCTGGGGACAGCAGGCTTGCGTGTCCTAGGATCTTGTTTCTTATGTTAACATACAGCTAGAAATGCAGCCAACAGCCATGAGGATTTACTTTGGGGTTTTATTCCACGTCCATTTCTATAAAACCAGGAGGAGCAACTGGAGGCGTATTGGTGCAAACCTTCAGGAAAACAAACAAACAAACAAACAAAAAACCAAACAAAAAATAGCTGTGTGTTTCAGGTGAAGGAGAAATTTGACCACCGTGTGTTTGAACAAGTGAATCTCCTGTGCTCATTCCAACCCTTGTCTGTCTTCTTCCTGTTTTTTTATTTTTGAAAACCCTAGAAATAGCGATGTTCAAATCAGGCTTAAAAAAATAAATGTATAAGTTGCTTGAGACTGTAAGAAATGCATGGGTGCAATGAGGTCCATAATCCTGAGTCCATTACAGAGGTGATTATATCTTACGGGGAAAAAGTCTCTTCAAGTATGGGAGACCTAAATGATTTGGGGTTTGCAGGTCAAACATAACCACAGTGTGCAGACAAAGGCTTGCATGACAGCAGAGCGAGTCCTTTGCTCTCCTTTCCTCCTAACCACCCTCAATTAGAGGTGCTGGGCACGAAGACAGGATTTACAGCCGTGAGATGCACGTGGGATCAGATGTCTGCTTCTGCTGGCCCAATCTGTTCTGCAGGGGACCGCAGCTTGGACGGCCCCAAGTTCTGGGGGTAGGAAGACAGTAGTACTTCGGTTTTGTGGATCTGAGTACAGCAAGGCTGCCCAGGTGGGGTTAGAGAAGCTCAGGCAAGGTGCCATTAATATCAAAGTATAAACCGGATCTTTTCAGTCAAGCGTCCCCACTCCCTCCCTTGCAACACAAGCAATCTTTTTAATGGTTTCTTATACAGTCGTGCTTTGCAAAGCTACGGACAGGTACGACAGGTCAAACACCCTCTGTCTGGTCATGATAAACCTTAATTTTGAGTTGCGTGTAGCTCCCACAGCACACGGAGTTGGGACTCGTCTGAATGATGATGCACTCAGCACAGCAATCTACACCTGCACTAGGTGGCTAAGCTGCCATTAAACTCCGTGATCAGCACAGTTGGTGGCATCTAGGGGACTATCCATTTCATTCCAAAGAAGACACCCATAGAGTGTGAATCATACCCTAAATCTTGATGACAGCTATGGGAGTGTAGACATCCTCATTGTAAACATCTGAAGTTTGGTGAACTGATTCCAACCATCGCCTGTTTTACATAGTCCTCAGCTTACGCAGTGGTCACTACCACACAGAGTACTGCTGAGGATCTACAGAGTGACTGTGGCACTTGTTTGTCACATACACTCATGATCAAAATTTCTTTATTGGTCTTCGACTTGAAATGGCATTGTCATTTTCTTTGAGCTCTTTTGTCTCTCTCATTCCTCCCCCCAACATGCACACGCACACAAACCACGTGCACACACAGAGAAAAAATTAAAGCTATAGCAGACATCAGCCTGAGGGCTAAGCTAATGTTCCTTGCGTACAAGGCCATTATGGAAATAGAAATGGAAAATTTCAGTGAGCTACCATCAATAACAACCAGCTCAGACTCAAATGTTTCTAACTTGTTGGAAGCAAGTCTAATCAAAAATAACCTGGAACACTTTTGGACTTGTTGGGAATACTTGTGGGTGTGGCTGTAATATGTTTAATCTGTGTGTTAGGGAGACTTCCATAAATTTTTTATGCTGCAGGTTTGCCAGGACAGATTCATCTTAATTCAGCATAAATTCCATTAAAGACATTTATGATGGGCAATAAAAGTGCATGAATATACTGTAAGAAAATGCATCTCTGAGTTTAACAATACATCAGCAAATGCACCACCGATGCTAAATGTCTCAGCTATAAATGCTGAGGTCTAAAGGTTCTGCAGTGTCTTAAATGGCTGTATCACACACATCATTTGCTTTGTAGTGTACAGGTCTGGAAGGGAAATTTTCCCAGAAGACAGAAGTGTGCTGATAATAAGACGCAGCAGCCTTGTTTCAACGTCTCTATACTGTTTTGTTAGGAATTACACATATTTAGAGAGATGGGGAAAAAATAAAAGTGCAGTATAGTGTTTGTGTGCATCTTGCTTTCTAAACTCCTTAAGAAATAAATAAATAAAAGGTAGGGTAAAAGGCAACTGATGTGGATGGAGCCTGCTGCACCCTGCCTCTCTGCATGATCTGTCCCCGCCTGTTCCGGTCGGGATGACTCCTGTGCTAAGCCTCTCCTCCTCACCTCCCAATCCCAAAGTCTGCAGCTGAGTCTAGGTTGAAGAGCACCTGGAAACTGGATGGGCAGCAGCAGGAGCAAAACTGTCAGCAGAACGGGTTTTCTTCTTTTTGTGTTTAGAGAAATCTAGCTGGCATCTCACTGAGCAGAAGCAGCGAGCTGGGATAAGACAGGATCCTGTACTCCAGGTATGTGATGGCAAACTGGTCCACAAAGACTGAGTTGGGAGCAGAGAAAGGCTAACTACTTTTAACTGTGCTGAAAGGGAGAAATCTGAATTTGCTAAGCAATTAGATGCAGCTCTTTGAAAAGGCAAGAAACATTCAGCAAAACCCACTCCTTTAGAGAGAGACCTTCATTTTGGTTTCAGTAAAAAAATGCACAAAGACAAGCATTAAGGAGTGGGTAAGGTGAAGGTAAAGGGTGTCAGCTTTGGGAAAGACTGGATTTCATTTTGAGTCCTTGCTGCGAGCTGTGGCACAGCAATAGTTCTGAGGACACTGGTAACCATTTTATGTCCATCAGTAGCAAGATCACATTAAAGGACCATAATAATTTCTTTTGCCCTTATGGTAATGAATTCCCATTCTTATCCTTGTTTGGTCCACTGGAGCACTTACGATTGAAATAAATTACTGCTGGCGTTTAAAATGTTATCACTGGACCCAGGAAAAGGGCAGAGGTGTCACATCTTGGCATCACTAGTCCAAGGTCCTGCCAAAGAGCACAGCACTTTGCGATCACGTGCTCACGCTCACTTTCTGAGAAGTGGGGATTATCCTTAGGACTATCTTTGCCCCTGTTTTTACCTGATTGTTTTTAAAAGATTTTTCAGCCTCACCTTCCAATAGAGGTTTGGTTCTTCCTATTGAAAACTTAAGAGTCGGCAGGATATGACCGTGTGATTTGTTGCTCCCTAAAAATGTAGTTGTTCGGGTCTGTCCGACCACCCAAGGGAGCCCACCTTTGCCTTGTGATAATAGTAAACAACTCTCCTCAGTTTTTTTGAGACTTGCATGAAAACTGAGTGGTGTCAAGACACCCAGGCAAGAGCAGGAGCACTGGTGAGAAGGAGAAGCTATAAGAAGGCCTTCTCTTAATGAGCAGAAGGATGACAGCAGACTCATGGATATGAGTCTTTTTTCCTTGTTAGCAGCAGTCAGTTTTTCCCATTCCTAACTTCCCACCAGGCCCCGCGTCTCCTCTGTGCTGGAGCTCAGCGATAAGGAGCGGGGTGTAAAGACAAGATGCTGCCTGCTTGGAACCGTGCCTCGGGGAAAGCAGGAAAAGGAAAAGTGTAATGGCTGAAACTGGTGGGAAGAGGGAATGAGGTGAGACAGGACAGGTAGGAAATATCCTGGCTTGTTGCTTCGCCACACCATGTTGCGTGGGACAAAGCGGGCGGGAACAAATAAAGCTTCTGACTGAACAGGATCCCATCAAAGACTTCTAAGCAGTTCAGGTGTGGCTGCCTATTTATTAAGGTTCTCCGTAGCCTGGTGCCTGGAGGAGAGCCAGCTGGCTAGGCACCAATCAAGATAGGCTAAAGAAATCATTTTTGAGGAGCAACCAACAGATAAAGAGTAGGTTGTTTCACAACTATTGCAAAACTTAATGCCTCCTAAACACTACTTCCTTGAAGGGGACATCACAGGTTGTGCCCTTCTGAACAAAAGACCTTAGTGGAGTAAGATTGTGGCTGCCATCTCAGAAGCCAGTGGTATTAGCTGTCTTTGGGAGTGCCTGTGAATTCTCCAGGCAGTCTCTTTTACTTCAACAAGCTCATTCATCTTAGGTTAAAAAAAAGAGAGGTAGGTAGCACTTTTGCATGAACAGACATCTCTCAAGCATTTTCAGGCCTATTATGGGGCCCTTAAACTAGGAGATACTCTCCCATGTGTGTTACAACTTCCACTTTCGTACGATGCCAAAGCAATGGAGGTTTTAGTCCTGAAGATCAGGCTACTTTATGCTTCCTAGTACCAACCCTGACATTCAGATGTTGAGAAAGGTGGGAGAACAATTAACAAATGTAATCCGCTCCCAGTTATCAGCACAGGGGATTACTCACGATGTGAGATCATCCGCCTCATGGCTATTTCTGAAGCAGCCTGATTCTAGCAGTAAAGCCACATTCACCCAGTTCCTGTATCTCTACACCCCACTCTATCAGCCAGGGGTTATGGTTGTGATCAAGCGTATTTGCTCAAACGCAGTGCTGGCCCTGCCAGCTCTGGTGACAGGAACCCCAGGTTTGGGATGAGGAAGAACAGTGTCTCTGCACTATACGCTGGGAAGGCTGATTATCTTGGGTATAAGGCAGTCTAAATGCATATAAAATTTGGATGCTGTTATTGAGCCTGTGTTAATCATGCAAGCTGGGAAGTGCTGTGTAGGCACAAGCAAGCGGTGAGTCTCTGCGGCATCGACTCTCTGTTCTTCAGTCTGACTGCGCCATGGTTCCCAAAGTGTCCATATTGCCCAGGTGAAATTTCCCATTACTCACTTCTCCGCTGCTGTGGTTAATGGAGAGCTGAGGAAGGTATACATCTTTACCAGAATTTGCCGCTCTTCCATGATGACTAAACAGCTTTCTGAAGTATGTCCTTCTATTTCAAACAGAAGTAATAGGCTGATGTAGAAATGATGAAGCAGAGACAATCATAATGTATACGCAGGTGTGTGTACTGCATCCCCAAGGAGAGTTTTAAAGTCAGCAAATGACAAGGAAATGCTACTATTAACACTGCCCCTGCAGACTTAATTGGATTCCTCGTATAGATGCATTATAACACTACTTTTAATTACAGGAGCACATTCTACTTTTTGCAGAGAGTCCATTCCAAGCTCCTGACACAGAAAGTCAGAACAACTTTTGACTTCAATCTCCCTAGCAGAGCTACATTGTCTCTAACTGCTATTTTTGGAGATGGGACAAAACCAAATACTCTTACACATTTTGAAAGAGATTTGCATATCTGCTTGTTTTCTTGCAATGCCTTTCTGTGGCATAAAGGCCCAAGGCATTGGAATCTTAATTTACAAACCCGTGCTGCAGTCCTTCACCGACTGCGCCCGATACATGGGCTCCCAGAACAGCTGTCGTGCTGCTACTGAAATCGCAGATTAGTTAGCAGGCACCAGCACTGAGAGAAACACTGACCACTGTACTTTTCTGTAGCAGTTGAGTGCTGTGGTCCTCACCCATCACGTAATTCAGAGAAACCAGCATGGGATTCCCCATGAAGACACGCGTGATGGCCCCACACCTGGGGAGACGTGACATCTGAAGCCGTACTGCTTCACACCAGCGCTGACAGAGTGGCACGGGAGCAAAACAAATGTGAGAGTCAGGACCTACATGTGAGGGTTGTCTGTAACTTTATAACTTTGCGTTTGGTATTTCTATTCATTCTAAGCTTAATAACACATCAGGGACTAAGAGCCATTCTGCACCGGCACATTGCTTTTGCATTGTTTCTACTTTGTCCTTTCACACAGAGATGTCAATGTTACTTACAGAAGTTATTGAACTACTTTCTGCAGATCATATTTGCCCTTAATAATTTGTGCTAACAAATTGTGTTGACTTTCTTGCTCTCTTTTTTTTTTTTCTTCTTTTTTTAGGTTTCCAAATGGCTGATCCTTTTCTATATGATACTGGAGAAAGATCTCATTATGGATGCCTTGGACATGAAGTACAAGTTGAGCACATCAAGGCATATGTCTGTAGACCATCTTTTTTCACAGACAAAGCTGTGATTGTGATTCATGATATATTTGGATGGCTGTTCCCAGACATTAGATACATAGTCGATTTGATTGCAGGTCATGGATACATGTAAGCGACTGTCTTTCCTATCTTCCCCTTAAATGCACTGACAGATCACCAGACCCAAAGCTAAGCAGGGCATGTGATGTTTCCCATACACATAGGGCAACCGTACCATTTCAGTCTGAGCAAGTAAAAACGCAAAGGGACAAAATGTGTCCATGAGGCCATCAAAGCCACTAAAATTGACCCATGAAAAATGGCACACTGAGCACAAAGCCACAAGGAGAGTCACCAGTGTTTGTGCCAGTGTTTGTGCTTACGTGGCAGCGTGGGTGATTAAAAGATAAATGTTGGTGTGTATCTGTAAGTTGTATAAGCTTTTCAAAACCAAACCTTTTGAACAGTTGCTTTAGCTTTTACTAGCAAAGAGATATATATGTGTTTATATAGAGTCAGGAGGGCTGCTTAATCCCTTTACTTTTGTATTAAGTATGTCTAAGGAAATAATGAGAGTTTATTTGTGGTTTGGTTTTTTTTTTCCGTAGAAAGACATACGTTTTTAGCTCTGCTGATTACCAGAGCAGGATGAGTAGAATATGATTCAGGTAGTAACCATGTAGATGTGTACTCAGGAGTAGACAAGCCATTAGGAGGCATTTAGACAACCACAGATTCTCCCTGCCTGGATGTGAAAGTTGGCTTGATTCCATGTCTCACACAGAACCATCTGCCCAGACTTCTTCAAGGGAACAGAACCCTGGAAAACTACTGATCACTGGGCTGACTTTGCTGGCTGGATGAAAGATCATGATCCTATGAAAGTAGACAAGTAAGATGTGTATTTGTACTTGAACTTCAAAGACTATCCAGCAAAAGAGGGGAATTTGTATGAAATGTTAAAAGCGGCACCTCACAGCAGGGCAAGTTGCCTGCACACACACGATGGCTTATTCTGGGTGGTTCTGCTGTGGTTCTGGGCACTGTCTTGGCTGGGATTTGGAAAGGATCATCTGCTCTGTTCATCCCTCTGCTATTGTCCCCATCTGGTTTTCCTGGGCCCTTTTCTAACTATGTCATACTGACCGCACAGGCTCATAGCCGGTGTTTCACAGGCTATGAAATACCCAGCACTCTCACCCACAAGTGCTGACTCTGCCTCCAGTTCCTCAAGATAAGGAGGAAAACTCCTCCAAAACTGCTCATGTTATCTGCCAGTTGTCACTTGCCCATCTTGCTTTCTGCCTTGTAGATAATGATAGGTGCAGATGGTATTCTCCTGAGCAGCACTAGATCAAACTTTGCAAGACTGCCCAAAATCTAAGCTACATCTAACCAACCATACCCTTTTTCTCAATGTGAAATAGAGGGACTCACTATCTGTAGAGCCCAGCAGTGCCCATAACAAGGCTTCCCTGAATTATGGGAGGCATTACTGTTTCTTCAGCATCTATCACCACAGCCTAAAACTTCAGAAGATGATAGTGAGGCAGTGACACCCTATTACTCAGCTATCATCTTGTAAGCCACAAATATTCTTCTGACCCTTTCAAGAGGTCCCAGTGGTCACAGACTAACTTCAATCTCTCTCAGCAAAGCTTTTGACCATATAGTTACAGGAGCTGTGACCGAATTTTTTTAAAAGACAAATGACTAACACCTGTAAAAAATCCTACTCCAAAGAGTGAGCAGATATGTGGGCACTGTCTTAAACAATTAAGAGCTCAAGGACATGCCTGTGCTGTCTTTTGGGGGTTCACTTGTAGCTGCCCTCAAGGTCAGATCCATTGCTCTTTCAGAGCACAAAGAATGAAACACACCCATGACTCAGTACCCTTCCAAACAAACCAAATCTGAGAGAGCTCATTCATTCACAGCGCACACACTGCAGGCCTAGGACACGATCTCCTGATTGTGTCACTCTCGTACTGCTTTTTTGTCAGCCTAAGCAAACCTGTGACGACTGTACTAATCTGCATAATATTTGAAAATATAGTTATTAGTATATGCAGTCTGCATTTAAAATTAATTTAAAATTTGGTAGATAATAAAAAAGATAAAATTATTGAGACCTAAGGTGTTAGCAATTAAAAAAAAATTTACCTGCTCTGGCCTACATTAAAAACAATTTGTGTATTTTTTGCATTATACCTCATGCATTATAGTTACTGACGGTTTAATTTTGAGTAATTGCTACTTTAGTATAGTGTTATTGCATGTGGGCTCGGTAGGATATTTTAATATTAACTCATGCAACAGGAATGATATACTCAGGGTAAATCTTTATCTAAATAGGTAGACTCTGGAGAGATAGCACAGTGAAGCTTATCTATTCCTACAATCCATAATGCAAGATGTTGTTCTACTTGCAGATATGTCTTGTCTTTAGTTGTCCTGTCCTAGACAAAGTGATTCAATTAAAAATTTGCTTCTTTTGAAAACAAAGGAGCAGGTCACTATTCAGGTAAGTATTTAAGTACCCACACCTGTACTTCCCTAAACTAGGAGCAGGGATGTTAACTCCCATTTAAGAATAGAAGCCACTGCTCTAGGCTTAAATGTGGTTTTTTAAGTATTCTCTGTTTTAAATGATTGGGGGTGCAGATGCAGAAAAATTCATATATCTCTTTTAATTTACTACTTAAATTGTCAAGTATTGATTCTGCAATAGATTCCTTAGTTTACTTTTGTTTATATGTCTTAGGGAAGCTGATGTTGTCTTGAAGTATCTAAAGGAACAATGCGGTGCAAAGAAGATTGGTATCGTTGGGTTTTCCTGGGGTGGAATGGCAGTACATCACTTGATGCTGAAAAACCCTCAATTAACCGCTGGGGTGTCCCTCTATGGTAGTGTAGAACACGTGAAAACTTACATGGGCTCACATGACTACGCGTAGTTTGTAACTCCAGTTATTGCTTTGTAACAATTTCTGTAAATACTCAACTCAAAGGTGAGTTGCAGATTTTAATTATGGTTATTTCAGCAATATGCTATTTTGGTATAAACATCTAAGAATGCTGTGAACCAGAAAAAATTGCTTCCTTTTGCACAGTAATTTTCTAATCTTTCTTTTAGTGCTTGGAGAGTGGGGAAATATATTTTTCCAAATGCTTTTTTCTCCATCCAAACAGAAACTGTCCTGATCTAAAAAATGTACATGACGAGTAAACCTAAATAGAAATTTTGTTTTTTAAGTTGCCATTTATCTTGCAAGAACATTAACCTCACTAACAGACTGTTTCTCAAAAACATTATAGGAATAATTAGGGACTCTGAAGAAAGATACAATTTACTAAATCCCACATTTTTCATCTTTGGTGAGAAAGACCACACTATTTCTTATGATCAGGTAAGCTGTTGTACTGGAAATTCTTCTTCTTTTCCCATAGTTCTTTCATCCCACACAGAAATCCTAGCTTGTTAGAAACCATTTTCAGATATGAAAAATCAGACAGGCTGGATTGTTTTGCTTATATTTCAACTTCCCCCATACCTTGCTTAGGTTATTCAAAGCTTCTTTTTTGAGGTGAGAAATGCAGTAAAGACCAGTTGTTGCTCTCTGAGTGGATGGACAAGCAGAGTGTGAAACTGGGCAGGGAGATTCAACTGGTATGAGCCAAATATCTCAAAAACTGGGATACTACTGCTATGGAAGAGAGGACAGGTAGTTAAACCACTGAATTTGGACACTGAATGGAAAAAAAGTAATTTCAGCTTAGTAACTGAACTTTCTGATTATGTGGACCAATGACTAATTGATTTTGGTACAAGAAAACAAAATGAACTGTGTCAGAAGAGTGGGTGTGAATTTTAACACAAATTTAAGATGATGACAGCTTGTGGACTCTCTTTTGACTGCTGGCTGCCAGCTACGTTCTGATATAACCCCTATTGTAAGCGTATCTGAGAGGCTGGATAAATATATGGGTAGGAAACTGGTGCCCTCTTCTGTGCGTAAATTCTTTCTCTTCAGTGACAAGGATAACAGACTACCTCCAACATAGTTTGTTGTGTAGGAGTAGGGTCTAACTGGGAAACTGGCAGTGTGCTCTGGGAATGCAGAAGCCAACTGGTATTTACTTTGAACTGTGTTTTTCAGTATGTTGATCTGTACCTCAAATGTGTGTCTCCTCTGCACAGGAAAACAAATCTTTCACTCCTTGTCCCCTTTTATGGTGAAAATATCTTTTTCCCAGGGACACAACTTTCATAAATACATCTTTTTTCCATCATGTGTTACACATTGAAACTATACCTTTTTGTCCTGAAGCTTTCTCTCTGAGCTACCTGTGGAGACTGTGTACAAAAAATTCTTGCATTAAAAAAACCACAAAATCCTCAAATACATTGTTTTCTGCACTGAGCAATAAAGGGCTCTGTGGGGAAAAAAAAAGCGAACATGAAATAAATTACAATACTATCTTTAATCTGCACAATGGGTAGAACTCAGCTTGCAGGGGCAAAGTAAGTGTTCATTCTCCTATTTTCTGACTTTTTAATGGAAATGCACACAAAAATGTGTGTATGCATGTATACAGGTACATAATCGTATGGTTAGTACTCTCTGTATGTAAACATGCGTGTACTTATCAAAACATTGTGCAGGAGCAGTGTCTTTTTGTTATACAGCAAACTAAAAAACCCCCTGTGTTTTCTTAAGCACTGTTACTAAGCCTATCACAATATTTTGGACTGAGTCACCGAGGCTTAGGGAATACGTTATCTCAAGATCAGAGCTTAAAATTAGGTTACAAACCTAAGTCTCTGAAGAGAAATGCACCGGTTCCTTTACGGCAGTGAGATTTACCAAACCATCTTTGCAGCAACAGTTGAGGTTCTTGGACTCACTCATGGTTTTAGAAAGTGTTTCAGTCTTACATTCCAAAGAGGGGTTTTCTCATCTGTTGAGCGACAGAACCTGCTTCAAGTGTGACAGTGGAGAAAAGACAAAGGTGTAGAGGTAGGAGAAAGACCAAGTTTGGCAAACTTATTAAAAAAAACCCCACAACATAATGGAAAAACTCTTTCTTTTACAGATCACCTTATTGGAGGAGAAGTTGAAACAGTACTGTAAAGTTGCATATAAAATTAAAGTTTATCCTGGACAAGTTCATGGGTTTGCACAATTGAAGCCAGAAGATATGAAACCTGATGATAAACCTTATATTGAAGAAGCTAGAAAGGATATGATTGATTGGATCAAAATGTTTATTTGACAAAAGCATAAAGTAACACTAGGCTTCAAGGTCAGTGTTTGATTTGAGAGAAGAAAACAGTCAAGGGAAAACTATCTGGTTTTGAAAATTGTCATAAACAAAAATAGGAACATTTTAATTTAAAGTTCTTAATTATTTTTTTACACAATTGTGAAATCAAAGCTGGACTAAAGGACAATTAGGCATTAAAAAGTCGCTTGAATTTATCTTGCTTTGTATTTGCTTCATTATTCTGCATTACGACATCAATAGTAATGATACTGTTTATCCATGTGTCTTTGCTAGCGAGCATGACTTCATCGTGACTTTACCTGAGCAGTTTCATGCTTTGTTTTTGTATGATGATTGGTGGTCATAGGTGTTAACACGGAAATACCCTGGTTTTGCATACAGACTTTTTTTTTATTAACTACAGGGCATTTGTCTCAGAAATACTGCTGTACTGAGCAGAATTTCACAGGCATTAAACAAACACTTGACTGTGTTAAGCAGTTAGGAAGGAATCATGTCGTTAGGTGGCAACCTCCAGGTATTCCCTTGGCAATGTTAAGAAGGGCACTTCTAGTATTCCTTCATCGACATCAGGGAAAAACATAACCAGTCCCTCCTGGCTGCGGAAGTAACCCTGGCATGAACGCTGTGGGAACAGTGGGTTTATTGTCCCGGTCCAAACTGTGGTGATCAGGCACAGGGCTGACAAATAGGTACCCAGACTCAGTCCTGATTATATTGTTTGCTTTACATTATACCCCTTGTTCCTCTCTCAAGTTCTTCCCCTTTATCCCCCTTATCTCCTCGCAAGTACACAACATATAAACAACAATACACGTCCCTGTTTATACACATCCCTGTTTACTCTTACTGCACTGGCCCCCATTTTGTTGACCTGCTGACCTTTTTTTTTTTTTATTTCATTCCCTTGGTAATGATTCGGCAACTTGTGTTTACTCAGAGATCCTCTAAGGGACCCACATCACTTTTTGTTTTCTACAACATCTCTCAGTTTCTCACCCTGCCAATGTAGCCATAAATCAAGGCTAACTATCTGCACAGATATTGCTTTCCCTTTGCTACCAGGAATGTTTGGCAGTTTCACGCATTGCTATCCTATCAGTGAAACTATACGGTCAGTGTTGTCCACATATCTCAACAGACAGAGTATGTTAAATGATACTGCTGTGAGGAGAGGCGTCACAAAGACAGAGGCACTGGACAAACTGCATGATGCTCAGCTCTCTGGCCTGCCGGTCAGCATCTGCAAGGCCATCAGCACATCTGTCTGTGCCTTTTGGGCGGCTGTATCAATGGAAGTATGGCTACAGACATGTTGATGGAGGATGTTCAGTACTCAGAGAGAACGAAACTTGAAACGGAAAATATAAGTGTTTTGCTACAGGCAAGAGAGCTGTCCTGTTGTGAGCGCAGGGCTATCTCCCATGGCTGACATTCTTGCTGGGGTGCCATGCTTCTGCCAAGCTGGCCATGGCACCTCCACAACCGAGCGCTGACCTGCTGAAATAAACTTCCTCCAGCACCGTGACAGAAGGATAAAAAAACTCCATACATGTGTGTGTTTTTTAAGTACCTCCCTGGATGTGCTTTGCAACTCTAGACCAGGTTTCAGGTGGTACTGGGGGGACCTGGAGAAGTGCTGGTTGACAGCTGGCTGAATATGAGCCAGCAGTGTGCCTGGGCAGCCAAGAAGGCCAAGGGCATCCTGGCCTGTATCAGAAACAGTGTGGCCAGCAGAAGCAGGGCAGCGATGGTCCCCCTGTACTCAGCACTGGTGAGGCCGCACCTCGAGTACTGTGTTCAGTTTTGGGCCCCTCACTACAGGAAAGACATGGAGGCAGTGGAGC
>VYZV01025891.1:414207-483899 GCA_013401275.1 Pandion haliaetus | reverse complement strand
TGGACTCAATGATCTTAAAAGTCTTTTCCAACCAAATGATTCTATTCTATTCTATTCTATTGTGTTATGTTCTGTTCTATTCTACTCTCATTAAGTGCTGCCAATCCTCACACACACACACACACACACACAGAGACACTTTTCCACTCTCGGGCCTCAGAGGCCGGGGCAGCCGCCCCAGCGCCCGCCCGCCCTTCGTGCCCGAAGCTGAGGGAGCGGGGACCGGGCTGCCAGAGCCACCCCTCACCCTCCCCGCCGGGACCGCTCCACCGGCTCCGCCCGGGAAGGTCCGCCGCGTCCCGGCGGCCTGAGGCCGCTGTTCGCCCGGCGGCGGGAGAGGCGCTTGCGGGCGGGCACCGGCTTCTGTCCAGAGCCCTCCCCGCCTCGGATCCCGGCCGCCGGGGCGAGATGGGAGGGCTGCGCCCTCAGGGACCGGCGAGCCGGCCGGCGCCTCCCGCGGAGGGCCCCGGCTTGGGCTCCTCCTGAGGGGAAGGACGCGGGAAAGCGGGAGCGGGGCGGGGGCATGCGGCTGCAGGCCGGGTATCCGGGCGGCCGAGCCGGGGGGCCGAGGGGACCCCGGGGGCCTGAGGGGACCCCGGGGGAGTGAGGGGACCCCGGGCTGCTGCCGCCGCCTTCGCCCTCCGCCACCTGTGTGGAGGGCGAGGAGGCGTCAGGGGAAGCGTTGAGCTCTGAGGCAGGGAGGATGTTTCACAACCAAGCCCTGGAGAAACGTGCCCAGAGAAGTGGTGGAATCTCCCTCGCTGGAGGGTTTCAGAACCCCTCAGGGTGAAGCCTCGAGCAATCAGGGAAGCTTAGAAGCTGTCCTGGCCCATGGCGGGAGCTTGGATGGTGTGACTTGTAGAGGCACCTTCAACCCCACACCTCCTCTGACCCCCTGAGATCCCCACGCCGACCTGGTGCTTTCTGCGTGATAACCTGAGCCTGTGTTAGCCCATGTCTCCAGACGGCCCTACCAGGTCACTAGCTGTATCTTGTGTAGCCATATGTCCAGGTCCCGATCCTGCAGCATTCCTGCATACCCCAAGGAGAGCTGCCAGCCCTTGGCACTGCTCCTGTCCCTGTGTGCCCTCATGACCTCAGAAAAACGCCCCGAATATTGTGGGTTTGTGAAGGCAGCCCATACATAATGTCATTTTTGTAGGAGGGGAGGGGTGAGCATGATGAAGCTTTTGCTAATCAGGAAAATAGAAATTTGAGGGAGCTGGGAAAGCAGCTTCTGCTGTAGCTTGTCCTGAACTGAAAAATGCCAGTTGCATTGCTGGTGTTAAAAAGCCGTTTGAAGTAGGCTAGAAACACACATCGCATATGCATCAGCTTTCTCCTGTTTGTTTTCCCAAATGCTACACAGCTTCTTAAAAATAAGCATTCAGTGGGGAGCCTCCTTAGATGAAGCTAACCAGCCGGGTGTTGTGTAGCTGTGGGACAGCACGTGTGGGACGCAGCTGCAGGTGCGTAAACAGCTTTTATAGAAGAGGTGTGAAAGCCTGCCTGTACTCTTCTCCAAATCCACCGAGTCTGGGTGGTCAGGGCTGGTGCGGGGTGTCTCCAGCCGTGCTGGGGGTCCAGGCTCTCCTGCCATTCACAGCATGTGGCCACAGCTTCAGGGGCTCCTGATAAATTGTTCCCAGGCTTGGTGGGTCGACCTTAGTGGTGGTGGATGCCCTGACTTCATCCCGGTTCATTCCCCTCTGCCCTCATCCCCCCTTCCTCAGTGTAGAGGTAAGGAGTTTGCAGGCAGTGCGTAAGCTTTCCTCCAGGTCTTTAACAGCTCTATTGAGGCTGGATTCCTCACACCTGCGGGAAAGGGGAGGATGGTTTCACTCCAGAGAAAGAAAGGAGGCCTTTTCTGTGCATAACTCCTAGCTGCTCGGCCCAGACCTAACTCTAGTTTAGGTGACATCTGATGCAGATTGCTATCGCAGCTAGCTTTTCAGCACTGCGTTAAAAGCCCTGTGGTTAACAGCTTCACAGCCGTACACTCTCCAGGAAATGTCCACAAGATGGGGCCCCTCTCCTTGATTGTCATGAAGAAGACTTCTAGGGAGTTTGGCTCTAATTACAATAATCAACCCTCTGAACGGTCCCCGTCAGATCCTGCAGAAAAGGGACACCACTGCCAGAGGAAACCCGGCTTCCTAGTGAGTGGGAAGCTGTAGCAAGCAAAGCTGCTGAACGTCGTCTCAGCGTGCAACGAGGCACTGCGGCCTGCTGGATTGTGATAAAAGGTGGAATGTCAGCTCTTCCTTAGGAGGCTGTAGTTATTCAGAGGGAGCCCTGTCTGCGATACAGCATTGTCGCACCCTACATTTTATTTTGCGCTACTGAATGTTTATTGGTTTATCTCCTGTACGTGGCAAAATCAGATTGCCTTGGGATATCATTAAAACTTGATAAGCTAGTGAGTTGGAAGAAGCATGATTTGAATTGTACCCTGGGGGCATTCTGTTTATGCTTGCTCATCACGAGTTAGATCTTTTTTCTTATATAAACAAATATAAATAGAGGTGTACTGAGCTGCTTAAGGGAATTTTAACCGTGACAAACAGTATTAGTTCCAAAATGCTGAGTTAATCTCCTTGCAATTCTCTGTTATTTAAACTTGATCAGCCAAATAGTGCAAAATCACATTAAAATGACTCAGCAAACTAAAACTCAATTGAGAGGGGACGCACCTTAGGCAACCCAAATATATATCACCAAAGAAGCAGCATTCAAAGAATTCTGGTGTCCAAGCATCGCCAGCGCTCATTAAAGGTAGGAGAAGCCTCTGCTCTAGTACAGACTATTGTGGAGACCACTTTTTCCAGTTTCACGTCTGGCACTCCTATCACTTGAGAATCACAGCTCGCTGGATGAGAAAACAGGGAGTTGCCACCTTGATGACTTGCCATCGGGGAAGGAGGAAAAGGGCTGATGAGGTGTTTCTGAGCAATGGGAAGAATAAATAGCGGGATGGAGGAGAAGGCACAGATGTGTTTCAAACTAGAGCTGTTTTGAGCCTTGTTACCAGTTTCTGTGTTGATGCTGTAGCCCCAGGCTCGCCACTGTGGGTGGGAGAACAGCACAGATGCTGTTGTGCTATGGCCACCATATTAGAAGTTCACAGGTCAGACTCTCTGCCTAAACTGGGCCTTACCAAAGTTGTTTTGCTATTTGGTTTTGCTTTATAGAGGGGGCTTATGTGATAGCCTAAATCTTGAAACTTGAAGGGTAAATCAAGGCGATGGAAATGCCAGATCTGGCCTGTAACTATGTTGTATGTGGGCTTGATAAAATGTGACAAAGTGTCTAAAACTGTGAGACTGTGAAGTACAGCGAGTAATTTTTTGAAAAAAGGCAAGGCATGCGGCATTTTAAAGTCATGATGAAATTCACACTTCATAAAGCTTTGAAGGAAAAGTCAAAAGAGATGGCAATGCAGCTGATATCTTAGGTGGAGATCAAGCCTGAGTAGTTGATATGTTAAAAGCCTTCATGTGTCTGAGCCGCGACAAGTTTGAACTGTATTTCATTTGAAGTTTCACAAATGTAAAAAGCTGATCTCGCAAGTACAAAGTGCTGATCTAAACTGCAAATACAAACAGATTCCTAAACTAACGACCTTCTGCTCACTAAATTTATGGTGATTGAATTACATATAGGTGAAAATTAGAATTCAATTAATAAGCAACTTTTAAAATCCTAGGTTCTTGCAATTTCTATTTAAATGTATTTTAGCTGCACCAGATAAATTCTACGGGGTGTGGGAATAAAAAAGTGTTTTCCTTATGGTCTGCTCAACATCTCTATGAATCCCATCTGTGAACTGTTCTTACATACTTTTGAAAATCTGCATCCATGTCAGTTTAATTAGTATTTTTTACCAAACATTCACTCTGTTCAAAGAGAGGTTATGCTGTGAATTTTGGCATGTTTGTAGGGATAGCCTCAGCAGTACAAGATGATTTACCCCTTTCTGTGAATAACGTGTAAACATTCTTCAAGTCATTATGTTTTTTAAAAAAATTACTGATGCAGCATGTTGTTTATTAAAACTTGGCAATACTGTTATTTTTGTTTAAACACAGCTTGTGCTTCAACATGTATTTTTAAACAGATTTATTTTCAAAGGAACAAGTCTTACTTAAATAGAAATCAATTTTTTTTGGCTTACTGCTCAGATGAACCGCTCGTGAAGGAAAACAGTCGGCAAGCATGATGGTAGGAGAGTTGTTCTAAGTCTGGTCAGTTATACAGAGTGTGTTTGAAGCTTCATGCCTTTGCTTTGCCTGAGATTCGGAAAAGGTACGTCTGCCTCATTGTAACACTGGCAAAGCTGCAGTCAGTCTAACTGGCAGGTTAAGCTCCATCTGCCTCTTTTGGGGATTATGTGGTGACTGATTGCAGAAGGTCAGGAGACCAGCTTTGTTCAAAAAAGGTACTGTTGAGAGACATCCTTAAAGGGGGACAGTTCTCAGTGCTGGGGCCCTCTCCATGTATCACCCCAAAGCACGTTGTCCTGTGGAAAGAGCATAACTGGTGCAGAGGCAGGATTTGGAGTAATTTGTTTTGGTGTTCACTGTGTTTTCTTGTTTTGTTTTTGATAGCATGTCTCACACATTTGCAGCAGAGAAATGGAAGAGGGGAGGGAGTACAGCAAGTGTATTAAAGGTCTTTTTTGGCATCTGTTTGAATTAGTTAGAAAATCTGGAAGGGCATAAATGGTTAAGATATATTCCTAACAAAAAATAGTTAAGCATTGAAGGGGGCATTTGATTTTTATTGCCAGCATGCTGCATTTCACTTTAGTAAGGGGACCAGCCAGGCCAATGTTCCAGAGCATGTATTTACATGGGAACAGAGACTAGCTCTTGTTAATAAGCAAACAGTGCCATTCTGGTTGGTTAAGAGTGTTGGCACAGCTAGGTTAAACGGCTTCTCAGACCAGGGTAGAAAAAAGGCTCTGTGCATGACCACCTACTGCTTGGTGGAGGGGGAAGAGTAGGGGGCACCAAAAGTTAGTTGGTTTTAAAAAGTTGTTCCAGTGGCCTATCTCCAGTTGAAAGGAACAAGAAATTAAACTGAGTTTGAGGGATTCTTCTGAGGAGACCTCTTACATCATAAACTCTTCAGAAACCTTTCTTCACTTCAGGAGAAATGGAGTACTTTCTGGTTTGTCCTTTAAAACATATGCCTCCAGAGAAGTTACCCATCTGTGATGTATGAGGATATGTTATATGCACAACATTGGCATATGTGTCTCTATTCCTCTGACCGCTCTCAGTTCAGGTTACTTAGTGTGTAGCTCTCAGAGAAACCCTCTGCTGATTGACCTTCTTCGAGCTGACTTACTAGAACTTTTAGAGATGCCAGTTAATGACGGGTGGGTTCCCTGGGGAAGGGCTGTATGCAGCAGGGGATACAAGGGATCAGCAAAGCGCATGTAGGCAGCAGCAGCCTTGGATTCCCCATGGAGGAAGGGAAAGGGGACATGCACAATGAAAAATCAAAGGGAAAAAGTAGTCAGAAAAGCAGCATGCTGACAGTGGGATCACACAGGAGTAACAGCAAGAGGTCACCAGGCGCCAGCCTGTGAGGAGGAGCTGTAAGACCATGTGAGAGGAACCGTTATGGAGTACAGTGCATGGGGTCATCACATGGAAATGTTATCACACGCTGGATTGCTCCAGGCACAAAGCTAGGACTGGTGGGCTGATGTAAACCCTTCTTCTGGCCTTGCTGCACTCCTGGTTATGCTGACTGACCTGGAATTCATGAATATTTATGGAAACCAGAGGGGGCCGGTGTCAAGAGCCTGTTTACAATAAACAGCTGGAGCTTTCACTTCTAACCTTGTGGTATCAAGTGGGTATTACTAGGTGTCTGGAGGCGACTGCGTGAAGGTTATAATCCATAATCGCAGATGCTACTGCAAATAAATTATATTACTGTTTGTCCTTTTTTGCTTTCCTGCAGATTCCTAGATGGCTAACGAATCGAGGCCCTGCCCGTGTGATATTGGAGACAGGATTGACTACGAGAGTTGTGGGCAGGAAGTACAAGCCGAGCACATCAAGGCGTACGTTTGCAAACCACCTGCCAGCACAGAGAAAGCTGTGATTGTGATTCATGATATATTTGGATGGCAACTCCCAAACACCAGATACATGGCTGATATGATTGCAGCTTATGGATACACGTAAGAAATCTTTTCTTCTCCAGGAAATCCTACTCTTTATGATTTCTAGCCTTACATTAGAACTGTTATTCCCATACATGAGACGAGACTATTACCAGGGCAGTTTGAGTGATATATTTCAATAATACAAAACCACAAAGGAACATTGCTGTGAAATGTTGCAGCGTACAGCATGCTTCCTTCATCCTTTGCTGTTTACAGAAGTGACTGCACACGTACGGTGCATAGAATATTGAAAACACGATGCAGTAAAAAAGTGATTCTGATAATTTTCCCAGCAATGTGAGATGGCTTTAAAAAATAGTGTGTTCTGACACTGAATTGTGTGTTCTGTTTTTAGAAGTCTTTTAAAAATAAACTCATTCAAGCTAAATTAGATGATGGGATTTTAAAAAATTGTCATCAGCAGAAATGTGAATGAATGTCATACATTTTTAATATGATATTGAATATGCAAGTTGAATATGTGCATGTGAATGATTCATATGCACATGTGGAGTATTAAATAGAATCCCCTTCCCCCTCCAAATCTTTCACACTCATTTTCGGTGCCCTACAGCAGTTAAATTCCAAAATGCAGCAACATCTTGCAATAACTGGGTATGCTGCAAGTTACTCCATTTGCAGTATACATTACAAACATTCCTACAGGGTTGGGACTGGCCTGCAGTTCCAAAAAGCAAGCCTCCACCTAATTCTGTAGCGCTCTAGTTTTGAGAGATGGTGCCTCTAATACTCTCAGCCTATGAAGCATGAGGGAAGTCAGATGTCAGCAGGCAGTTGCCATGTGGCTGAGATTTGTCTGTGCAGCTGAAAGGAGCTCTGCGTCTCTGCGAGATAAAGACACTACCTTTGTGAGGATTAGGGTTTTCTGATACACTGGAACAATGAATTGGTCTATAGTCTGCTCCTTGCTACTGTCTTTCCTGAGGACTTGACATCCCCTGTTCTGCTCCATGGTTGGAAGTATGTTTGTCTTGTGACCAAACGCAGTCATTCTCAACGGGAGGCTGGATGTACACCTTTCATGCTGTGCAGCATACTGACAAATTTACGTATTAGAGTAAGAGTCTGCTCCGTCAAAAGTACCCAGTGTCTGATCAATTGGTATTTCTCCACACTACCTTACTTCCTGTAATTTTTCCCTGTCATACATGCCACGTTATACTTCTTTTTGTAATACCTTCTTTACCTCCACCTGTACTGGTAATACTGCAGTGGTCAAGGGAAGAAGGCTGGTGTTTTCACTGCTCTAGGCAGGAGGAGAGCTGAGAGTTTTCAGGCAGCAGTGTCTGAATGAAGAGAGGCCATGTGTGTCTTCCCTGATTGCGTCAAGATACTGCTGACCTGGTGCACTGATGTTTATTGAGAGGAAAATAGCTGGATTTTTTCCTAGTGCTTTATGGGATGAGGAGCTATGAGAGCTGTATTTCAGAGACCCCATTAAGACTGTGGCTTATAGTGTCTTATCAGGCTAGTCTGAGTGGGGAAGGACCTGTTCTTCTCTGTGGGCTTGGGAAGGTTCACTTTCAAAGCAATACGTAGCCTTTCTTACAGGTACTTATCCAAAGGCTGTGCAGTTTTGCCCATACCTTTCCAAACACAAGTATGCTGTGGATGTCACTGTTTTTTCACAGAAGTAATCAACCACAGTAAAAAAATAAAAATACTTCCAACATACTTTGGTGTGCTTTAGGCCAAACTGATCCAGTCATTTCACCATGATTATTGAGATTCATATTGTGCGTCTGAGGCTGGAGAGAGCCAAAGCGAAAGATGATCGCAGTTTCCCAGGGATCCCACTGCTTCCCTGTGGGCTGGGCTTGGGAGAACACACAGCAGCATCGGGGGGGTGATAGAGTCACGGCACACTCCAGAGTCCCTGCTTGTTTCCTTTTGCACGAGGAGACTGTATTATCCACTAGCGACTGCACCATCACAACTCTGCTGCTGGTCACGCAACACGTTTCAGGCGAGGTCATCCCGAGCCAGGGTTTGGGCACCCTCGTGGTGCTGGAACTCTTTAGTACTGGGTGGACTCTTGCCGCACTTCCCTTTTTCCCATCACCAAATGATGTCCGCAGTAAAATACTCCTCCCTTTCTTCCCACATGTTTCCCCTTCACTTATTCTTTGCCAACCTCAGGCCATCAGGGGTTTGTGGTTTGGTTTTATTTCCTAGCTCATAAGTAAGCCTCATGATGTGCTCTGTAGTAAATAGTTATTTTATGTAATCGTTTAAAGGGAGGCCATTAGTGATGGATTTATGTTAAACGGTATTATGTTGTAGGCAAAATCCAAAATTGTTGTAATCAGGACCTAGACTGATCATCTTTTACAAGATAATCTGTTGTTTTACTGTGTATAGTTTCAAATTGTGTACTCGAAACAGATAAAATACTAGGGATAAAAATACTCATGTTTTCCAGATTTGTATCACAAATTGTATTATGCAGTTTAGTCATAGAAAAAAGCCTATACAGATACCTATAAATGTTTTCTAAAGCCCATAGGCATTTCTGTAGAATAGTTAACAATATTTAAAAACATTACTTTCTCAGGGAAAAAAAAAAAATCAAAACAAAATTATGCCTGGATAGAAACTTCCCATGCTATGAAGGGCCACAAAAATCTCAGTGTTCAATTAATCCATTCAATTTTGATTTTTTTTTGTGTGCGTCTGTGCGTGCAGAGCCATCTGCCCAGATTTTTTTGCAGGAAGAGAAGCTTGGGAGCCTTCTGATGACTGGTCCAAGTTCGATGATTGGCTGAAAACTCGAGATGCCAGGAAAATAAACAAGTGAGATGTCAGGGAGCTGGATATCACATTGCCTGCTGCTCTCAGATACTGCCCCCCCCCCCCGTTTTTTTTTGTTTGAGATTGGATGCAGCTAATCTACCAGTGAAAGTGGCCTTTTTTAATGACTCCTTAGAAGTGGATGGAATCTGTGAGCTTTTCTTTTGCCTCGAACAGTGTTCAAGGACAACTCTCTCAGAGGTGGCTTAGTGAAGAGTTTTGTCATCTGGTGTTGATAACAGAGACTGCAAGTTGTTTCCTCTGCCTCAAAAAGCAGGGTTTAAAAATGACCAGTGACACAAGCAGTGAGAAAGCATAATTCTCATCTTGAGTCTCACCGAGTGTAACAGACTGATACTTTAAGATGTTGCATGGAAGGAAGAAAAGAGTTTTTGATTGCGCCTCAGTGCTTGCCCAGCACGGTGTAACTGGCCCCAGGTAGCTGATGGCTGGGTCATCCGTTGTCAGGGCGCAGTGAGAGCCAGCGGCTCCCTAGGGGACAGTGCTGAGAAGGGGTCAGACTAATTCGAGACCAAATTAATTAACTTCCTGGGAGAGCAAATGTCTTCGACTGTTGGCAGTAGCTGCGCTGAAGGTTGCTGGGCTTAGGTATTTGGTGAGTGAGAAGTTTATGGGAGACATAACTGAATCATTTCCAGAGAGCTCCTGTCTCGGAGGGGTCAGTTGTCATGGAAACTTTTTAGTTTGGAATCTGTCCCCTCTCTGCTGCAATGGGAAGGAGGGGTTGGGCTCTGCCTGGCATTTCTTACAGGCGATTCACATGTTTCAAGTGTCAGCTCCAGTGAAGAAAGAATTTTTTGGCACTTAATTTGCTTCTGTGTGTGTCTGTGTGTTGGCAGATAACGTGGTATTTGTGAGGCCGATGTATCAACGGCGTATATAGCTTGCGTGCCCCAGGGGGTGAGGAATTGGGGCTGAAAATATAGTCTTGAGGTGATCTAAAAGATTTAACTGCTACCTCTGTCCCACTGGTACTTTCTCTTTACTGCATCTGCATGGTGACACCTGCTTCAGGGGTAAATGGGTGTTTTCAGAATAACAGCATCTGGGCAAGGTGTATTTCAAGCTACATTGTAAATTCTGAAAACATCTACCATGTTTGCTACACTGACTTTCCTACAGGAAATAGACACTAACTTAAAGTTTCTGTTAGCATTTTGGCCGTCTAATGAATACTATTCTCTAGAGAGGTTTTTATTACTCTTTCTATCTACACGTACAAAGCAAAAATTCATCCAGCTTCTCAGAGAACTTTAAGCTTTTTTAACTCTTAGGTAGGTGTTTAATCAATCATCTGCTTTCCATCCCTTTAGGTTTCTTTCCATGTATGTTATTCATGTTGTGTTTTTATTTAATTCCATTCAGTACTTTTTTTTTCTTTTTCTAATGATTTCAGATTAGCAACCCCTAATACTTGTCTGAAATAATGATTTGTTTAAAATATGTGAAAGAAATTATAGTAGCAGTGTGATATGGGGACACTTACATGAATCTCCGTGTTTTCTTTTCCTATTTTTAAATACTGGTTTTACTATGGGTGCTTAATTTGCATTTGCTTATATGTTGCAGAGAAGCTGATGCTGTCCTGTAATATCTAAAGGAACAGTGTGGTGCAAAGAAATTGGGGGTCGTTGGGTTTTGCTGGGGTGGTATTGCTGTATGTCACCTGATGATGACATACCCATAATTAAAGGCTGGTGTATCTCTCTATGGTAGGTAAATACAAGGATGTAATACAAGCAGGTATACATGCATATGTATATCGTGTAGCTTAAGTACTTGATCTAGCATTATTTCTTCAAATCAGGCTGTCAGCTGATGAAGAGAGATATTTTCAGCAGAGTAGGAAGGATGTTATGCAAAGAAGATGGTGGTGAGAATATTTGTTCCTAGTTTCAGAATGGGTCATAGCAGCCATGTCTTTATTTCAGATCTGGACAGACATAGATGTTGTCCTTCAGTCACCTTCCCAATTTAGCTCCCTTTTCCTGTTTACTACCGCTCTGCATGCTGCAGAGGTAGAACTTTACCCGGGAGCAGAGAGTGTTATTTTTGCCCTAGGTGCTCTGTAAAGTTAGATTGTGGTTATTTTAACACCAGCTTTCCTTTTATGCTCTGCTCAAGAAGCTGGGATAGCTCAGCTGCCCTTTGCTGACGTTCTCAGAATGTAAATTTTGGACTGCTTACTAAAGCATTGACTTTCCCAGTCAGTTCAAAAGAACTCAAGCTTGTATGCACAGAAGGCGTCTTTCAAGTCTTATTAATTCAGATATTCAGTCTGTATCTTAAAAGACCGGCTTAAATAGAGTTTTGATCTAGGAGGGTATTCTTCTAGGAGCCATGGTTACAGTAGCTTGAAGGTAAAGCTAGTATATATGGCTACGTATTCATGAGACTTGAAAACTTTTCACTGCAGGAGCAGAGTGCTGCGTTTGAATCTGGATTTCACCTTAAAAGTCAATTGAAGAGGTTTTTTTGTTTCTTTAACGTTTTCTAGGACTAATCAAGGATTCTGATGATATATCCAATCTCCTGAACCCTACATTTTTCATTTTTGCTGAAAAAGATGACTTCATTCCCCTTCATCAAGTATGCTGATAACCACCATCTTCTCTCATTTCTGCATGTTTAAATTTCCATCCTGAAGTGGGAGTCCAAACTCATCCTCATAACAGTGATTGAAGGGCAAAAAATAAGCAGAAAAATGGAGCTAGACATAGAAGAGCTAATGTAACCCAGACAAAGAATGAAAACTAGCCCCCCTCCCCCCCCCTTAAGTGTCTTTCTTTTGTAAAAGTATGGCTAGTAACCCAGGTAACAAATTTTTATCAAAATCTCATTGCTGTTTTGGAGTACTCTACCCAAGGACCTATCCTTTGCTGTATGACACCATTTTCTATTGGTCCTAGGAACCCATAAACCATGTAGGATACACCAAATTGCATCCACAGGCACCTGTTACAAGCTTTTTGTTCAGCTGTAGCATATTTAGCGTTGCCATATATTTCATATATAGGAAATACTTTTGTTATATGCGTATCTTTGCAGATTGTTGGACCTGCCTTTATATTCTAACAAATTTTTACTGCAAAGGTGTTTTTTCTTTACATAAGTTCACTTTTTATTTTGCCTATATGGAGCTTGATTATTAGTGTCTAGCCTGAATGATAAATTAGGGAGTTGAATCATGAATAAGATGAGGAGCAGCAGCATGGAATATGGCTACATTAATACAGCTACTACTATGCTATACACTACAGGTCACCCTGCTGGAGCAGAAGCTGAAGAGAAATTGTAATGTCGATTATGAAGTTAAAATTTATCCTCGACACACTCATGGTTTTGCACATCGCAGAAGAGAAGATATCAATCCTCAGGATAAGCCTTATATTGAGGGAGGAAGAAAGGATATGATCAACTGGCTGAATAAATACATTTAATAGAAGAGCAAGCAACTTAATTTGTAATGCAATTACGTAATACACTGGGGAGGTTTTTGATAACACATTTTAGGAAGTTGGGGGGAGAGTTTGTTGAAATAGAAATTAAATAAGTAAACAGAATAGTTTAGGTGTTTTTGTCAGTAGATTGTGATTGATACTTTCGTATTATGTTCTTTTGAAGAAGTCTCGGACTTCACCTAGCAGTGCCATGTTTTAGTACGCTGAGAAATATTCTCCAGTTCCTTGAGATTTATCTTAATGCTTGAAACAAGTTAGAGTAATGGTAAATTAATCTATTTGTGTATTACGGCCACTGTTCATCTAAGTTCTACATAAATCACAAGTCCAAACTTTAGGAACACAAATCCATTGGTGAAGCTCATTTTGAGAGACTAAGCTTTTTTGACTTGCACCTTGGTGGCAGATGTGTATTTAACAGGTGATGTAAGTGGGCATATCTTGTTTCAAAATTTGTGGCTGAGGTTATTCAGATGGGCTACTACTTGCTCAGATTACCTTTGGTTCTGTGACACCCTATGGGTGATTTCCTGGTCAGTTTAGGAATTCACAAGTACAACGCAATCTGCAGCCAGGGCATTTTAATGTGTGGGTTACAGCCACGGTTGCTGCTTAAAGAAGAAATGTTACCTGGTTTTGCATAATGTACCTTGTTACGTAATTTTTCCATCGATGATACAACAAAAATCTCCGTGTTGCATCAGCTCAAGGTTGCGTCGACCTCAGCACCCAGCCTCCGTCAGTGGCCAGCGGTGGCTGTGTAGGGAATTTCCCCTCTTGCTCCGCAGCCTGGCAGCGAGCTCCTCAGGGGATTCCTGGGCTGGATGTTGCCACCGGAGCAGTGCGTCGAATGGCCGCCGATGGACAGAGCCTCCGTGGATTTGCCAGCCCCTTTTTGAACCTCCTTGAAATGCTGACCTCTGGTGCACCGTGTGACAGTGACTTCCATGGTTTAATTATGCCTCGTGGGGAGAAAAGCTGGTGTTCATTAGTTTGAAACCAGCTGCCTGGTATCTGTACGGGGTACTGGTACTTCCAAAGTTGTAAGAAAAAAACCAGAATGTACGTCCCTTTTCACCTTCTCAGTGCTACTGATAAAGACTGCTGCGTGATTTAATGGGGAGAAAATGTGATTTAGGAAAGTCTTAATTTTACTAATGACAATCTCTCAAATTAAATACACTACCAGAGAAATATACGTTGTGGCATGTCTCGTGAAAATAGTCAACAGTGCTCATTAGCCGTCTCTCTCTCAATTGGATTTTAATGTCTTTTGCTTTTTCCTGTCCATGCTTTCCTCCTTTACATGCTGCTAATGGTCCCCCATCTTTCCCGTGGGGAAGTCTGCAGAGAATTCTGGCCCGGGACTGCCGACAAACTGTTGCTTTTTTGGATGATACCATCTAGATGTAATACATCGATCCGGCTGTCACCTGGGCGATGCAGCTCTCGCAACACTTTTTTGCAGGAGAAGAATGTAGAGGTCTGGAAGCTTGTTGTACCTTAATGACGCCCGTGTAAAACCTGGATAACTCCAGGGTAATGGAGCTCCTTTAGCATTAGAAGGTTAGCTAACGTGCAAGAGGACGATCAGGTCGTGTATTTAGAGAACAGCAGTCACTCACGAACGCCGGGACGGCATGTGTGCTGTAACACTAACACTGTGACTAAGCAAAAGGCAACAAGCAGACCGAGACGCAGCGTTTGTTTGAAGTGGAAGGGTAGCCACGAGTTACTACAAGTACAGCCAAACCTTTACGCTAAAACTAAGTCACTGGCTAAGAGCTGGAAGTGTGAGATCCGAAAGACGCCTGTGTTCACAGTGCAATGTGCCACCCACTGCACGTGCAGGAATGCGTTGAATTCCTTTGTGACCTCTAAGTGAAAAAACTGCACGGGTTGCCTGTCGAGGAACATGCCACAACAGGAAATCAAATCATAAGCCATTTAATTTCTAACGTTTAATGTTAATATTAAGGTAAAGGGGAATAGTCTTATGTATAAAGAAGAATTTCCAGAGCCATGTTACTGTAACTAAGGGGGTGGAAATGTGGTTAAGCAGCTCCAGTGGAGAAAAGGTTCTGCAAGCATTGCTGTCATTTCTCTTTTCTAGGAACGACTTAAACTGCCAATTTTTCTCACATTTATTTTATTACTGTTCTTTGAAGTTGCTATGGAGTATCCAAGCTCCCTGTGTGCTATAATTTGTTTGTGGTGTACAAGTGGGAAAAGCCAAAAAACCAAACCAAAATAAAAGGTTTGGGTTTTGAACCTTATGACTTCACTCTGGAATTCTTTGATAGGCTTCTTTCACTCATTTGTCTTTATTTTAGGAATTGTAAATAAATAGCATTGACAAAGTTATTCAGACCATGGCAAAACAGCTTATGTATGAGGACTGAATTGTAAGGCTGGTCGCTTTCCCAGGGCTAAAGTGTGGTGGAGTAACACGTGCATATAGTGCTAATTTTTAGGTGTGCCTCTGAGGAAAGAGTGAATTTTGGATTGCTAATATCCTTAGATAAAGCTCTTTAAAGAATAATCCTAATAATCCAAGAAAAAGAAATTCAGGAGAATGGGAGGGATACAAGGATCAGGCAGTCACTTTATTTCAAAAGGGGAAAAAAAAAGTATAAAATGTCCCGTGATAGGACAAAAATGCATCAGCATTTAAAACACTTACTATACTGATATGTACAGCAATCTACAAAACTGTTACCTTTTTACATCTTATTTATTTTCACTCTGAAAGAGAAAATATTTTTCCTATGCTATGTAAGTTTTGTCTTGTGTAGAGCTTTGAAACAATGCGTCTACTTCACTTCCTCACCCCGCTGGTGACTTTAGATTTGTCTTTTAGCAATGGATGAATAGTCTAATGAAATAATAATAATAATGCCAACGTCATGTTTAAAAGTGATACTACCCCAATCTTTGGAAACAAAGATCTTCTTTAAAAAAAAAAAAAAAAGTTTTGTCTAAATGAGTTGCTCGGTTAAGTTGACACGTCTCCTAAGCTGAAAAGAAAAGACCTCCAATCCTTAACACCATTTTGTGTACGTTAAAAAGAAGGTTTGGTACTTAGCTATAGCAGCGCTCTGGTCACGGTAGCACACCCTGCCTACGCTTCCAATAAAATTAACGGCTTTAAAAAGAGCGAACCTTTAACTCTGTGACTCTGCGATACGCAAAGATAAAGGCAGTAGCTTACGTAACTCTTGTTTGAAGAAACTCGATCCTTGCACTGACAGCTTTCATTTTATGAGTTAGCACTTTCTTTTTGGGATCACATTCCGTGGTAACCATCCCCGCTGAGCTCCGGCGACGTGCCTCTGCTATCTCGCACGCTTGCTGTGCTACAGGTATGTGTGGGGTTTGTTTGGGTTTTTTAAACTTTCACAGCTTTTCCTCCTGAGAAATGTAAAACAAGTGCATGCTGAGGTCTGACTCAGAATGTAGGGGGGGGACTTTCATTTTATCTACGTGCTTTTTTTAAAGAGTGCATGCTCATTTAAATGCTGTCAGGGGGTGACTTTCTTCCCTGGTTGTTTGAGATGATGGTTCAGAAACCTTTTATTTTCCCTCCTGAGCTGCAGAAGACCTCTCAGGAGGAGGACTCAGGAGAGTCTGTTGAAAGTGAGCGAGCCGCACAGCATAGCTTTATATTTTTCCGGTTGTAGGTTCGAGTTTCTGAAAACTAAAGTTATTGTTTGGTCTTCAAATAAATGCTCAAGTGCTTGCAGGTGGCGATGGCGGAACACCAAGGCTGTGGGTTTACAGATCCTCCTAAAAGAATAGCTTTGATGGATGTACGAGAGGGAGATTAAGGAATGTTTCAGTAGCATCTTAGAAATGGAAAAAGATACTGTTTGTGTGTAATGCATACTCTTGTAGAAACACTGAAACATTTTGACTATGCTAAAAAGCTTGCAAGTCTATATGGCTTATAAACCCTAGAAGCCAACATCCCCCCTCACAGGCTTGTGTCTGGAGCTCTTTTCCTCAGCTGCTCTATCTGCGTCTTTAAATATTTCACGTTTTACATGCTGCTTTGCATTTTATCAGATAATGTGAAATGTGTGCAATTAAAGTCTTTGAGGATATACTGACTGGTAAGGGCATTATGTTTGTGTTTCTAGAGTTCTGAAATATATGTTTCTTTAGTATTCAATTGGTGTTTTTGTTATATTTTCTGATTTTAGTCTAATCAAAGGGAAATAGTTTGTGATTGGGAAACTAGTTATCGGCTCTTTCCTGTTATATAGTTAAACTGTATTTTGTCTTATACATTTGTCTATTAATTCATTTATTTCCTGGTAGACTTATTTTAAATTAAAAGTCCTATATGTGAGACTACAGCATACGAAAAAAACCCCCACCTATGTGTAGGTGTGGCTTATTTAAAAAGAAAAGTAGAGGATTAGTATAAATGTGTGCCCAGAATTAATACGGCTTCCAAATACGTTACAGCTTGTCTTGAATTGATCTGTGAAAATGCAGTCTCACGGGATCTGCAACCCTAGCCCTGCTCACACTGCTTGGGATATTCTGAATTTTAAAGCCTGCAAATCCAGAACATCTTGGTCCCTGGAAATGTGTGCAAATCTCCTGGCTGTAGGGTGGTTTGTTTGTTTGTTTGTTTGCTTTCCCTAAGGCTGTCCCTTTAGTGCCACAACTATTTAAGTCCCACTAGTTCAGGGACTGTTCAGTAATCTGCTTTTTCCCATTTCTCTCTGTGAGTATATTTGGCGTAGTCAAGTTTGAACATCCTTGTTTCTGCACTAGCAAAGTTTTCTTAGATAGTACACACAATTTACCTGTAGAGAATTTAGGTGAAGCTTTATCTAAATTCTCTCCACGTCCTTTAATTGGAGACGCTCTGTGCATATTCAAAGAAGTTATTCAGGTCGTTTTGCAGCAATATGAAGTCATTTTACCCAGTTGGTTACCTAATGTCAGTGGCATAACATCATTAACTTGAGACCAAGGAGCTACAGAAATCTGTGTTAGATTCTGCTGGCATTTTTTGACCTTTGTGAATTACTTGTTTATTTTCATTTAAGCAATAGCTTGTAAAAAATTAACCATACCCTACTGTTACCTTCTTAATAAAACATTTGGCTCAACTTAAGGAATTTTTCCGTATGTTCAGTTTTCTTTCTTCCTGTCTTGGAGTTTGAATGCATTCCTTATTTAGTATTAAACAAATATGATTTTATACTCTGGCTTTCGATGGTATATTTTTCTTGGCACCTTCCTTAAGTATCCTCCTTCAAAAGTCTGCAATATCTGAGGCTAAAGCTGGTTTAGAAAAAGGATTTCTTGACACTGAAAAAGTCAGCTATGGAATATTTTAAGTCTCTGGAGGAAGATCTCATGTTTAATCTAAGTGTAATTATTTCTTTCTACGCAGTAGCTGTGGGTTTTTTTTTTTTTTCCTTCAAAATGCTAAGTCCTGTATTAAGCCTTTACAGTCTATATTAAAGAAAGTCACGCCTGCCTGACAAGGACGTACACACGATGAAGAGTGAAAGAACTGGCTTCGGTGCTATTTAAATAATTTGTGATGGTTGCCTGGCTGGTTGGTCATAACTTTATTTTTAGGTCCCCACTGAAGAGTTCATAACATAAGTAATTCTAGCAAGATTATTATTTATAAAAACCAACCAATGGGCTTAATGACTAATGTTGCATTTTAGATCTGACCATAATCAGCATGTTCACAATATGACTGTAATGATTCAAAAATTCAGCAGTCCATGATACCACTGTATTTTGATCTTTTTCGATGTGGTATGCTGTGGTATTCACAACTGAATATCTTTTGTTCTTTAGTATCACGCATGGCTAACGAATCGAGGCCCTGCCCGTGTGATATTGGAGACAGGATTGACTACGAGAGTTGTGGGCAGGAAGTACAAGCCGAGCACATCAAGGCGTATGTTTGCAAACCACCTGCCAGCACAGAGAAAGCTGTGATTGTGATTCATGATATATTTGGATGGCAACTCCCAAACACCAGATACATGGCTGATATGCTTGCGGCTCATGGATACACGTAAGAAATACTGCTGTTTTCAAAGTGTCTTTTTAATAGGAAAGTTTGTTGAACCAAGTATTTCCTTTTTTTATATAAACCATACAAACACAAATAATTTCATAGGCTTCCCTTACATGTTTCTCTAAAGAGTTTCCTGTTCGTTAAAACAGTCTAAGAAGTCTAAAAGAGTTGAGTAGTCCTACCATAACAAGATAGTAGGCAAGCACAGAAGAAGAGAGGGGAAACAGAGAAAAATCTTATACTGCGTCTCTGAGCCCGAAGCAGCCTGCTTCCTCCCTCCCAACGTAGTGTCTGTGCCACTTGGCTGTTTTGGTAAAAAGTCCAGAGAAGCTGAAAGTCATTCCGTGAACGTAAAGTGAACCAGCTTGTGCCAAAGAAAGAAACAAGTTCTCAAATATGTGAAAAGCATATTGGGTATCCTCTCTCCTGTGTTACTGGGTCAGCATTCCTTCTAACCCAAATGTCAATTGTAGTTGATTTCTTTCTTTAAATTTTGGTAGGAAACCACTAAGGATTTTCAATTTATGTTAACAATTTGTCAGACTAATGAATGAGTTTTAACAGGGCAAAATGTATCTGGAAGTTATGCTAAGTCTCCTTATTAGACATAGAAAAATAATGAGGGTTGCTTGTGTAGTGCTTTGATGTAGATAAAATTCTGTGCATATTCAACAAACTGAATTTCTTGTATAGTACACACGGACTTCCCTTTAATCCTTTCTCAGTACTATTTCATGGGCATAAAATGTTTCCATTATTCTTGCAGAGCCATCTGCCCAGATTTTTTTGTGGGACAAGAAGCTTGGAAACCTTCTAATGACTGGGCGTCTTTCAATGACTGGCTGAAAACCCGAAATGCCGGCAAAATAGACAAGTACAACCGTTGTTCCTTGTCCTCCAAGTGGCCATCCTTCTTTTGTAGGAATTTTTGCCTCAGTAAAGATGTAGGATTAGATCCTAAATTATTAATGTGTCAAATACAGCTGGGTGTCCACAAACAGAAATTTCATGCAGCTCGTGGCTCAAGCTCATGGTTACGTGAGGGGTGCTTTTTGGAGAAAAGTAGAACTTTGTACAAGAATAGAAGTCCCCACTGTTTACCTGTGCAGAGAGCAGAGCTGAGATGCATGACTCAAAAGAAAAGAACTGACAAAGGCTAGAAAGTGCAGGTTGCTCCTTCCACTTCAGTTTGATTCAGTTCCTGCAGGGAGGCACAACTTCCACGAATTTCAGACAGGTTCCAAAGGCAGTCACCAAACACCCTTTAACTAGGGAACATTGGTCCTGCTCCCCATCAGATCCCAGCTAGTTCAAAGCATACTACTTTCCCATTCTTCTAGCTATATTTTTCCCATTTTTATCTGACATGTAGCTTGATTGCATAATGTTACTGCTGATTGTGAAGCAACAATTTCAAATCTGCTTCCACAATTTCATGAAATATTTGTCTCCCTGGTGAGAGATAGTTCACCTAGAGGCACATTTGTGATAATGGGATCCTCTTGACTGGCTGTGTGTCTCCTAAACTTTTATTTGTGTTAGCCTATAAGACAACTATTGCCATTTCTGAACTTAATTGGACTGCTGTTTATAAAATCACCTTAGGTTCTAGTAAAGGTGATCTAGGAAGACTGATTTTCTCCTTTGTCTTCTCCCACGGAGTTTCTCTTGTATTTTAGAAATGAATAATAGTAAACTAGTGTTGTGGGTTGACCCCAGCCAGCAGCCAAGCACCTATACTGCCACTCACCCACTGCCCCCAGGAGGGACAAGGGAGAGAGTAGGAGGAACAAAGCAAGAAAACTCAGGGGCTGAGATAAAGGCAGTTTGATAAGTGAAGGAAAGAGAAAAACCAGGAGCGGTGCAAAGACAGTCACTCACCACCTCCCACAAGCAGACCGATGCCCAGCCAGTCTCTGAGCAGCCACCTTGGCAGCCGGGGGAATAGAGCTAGAGCCTTAATTCACTTTCATTTGCATGTCTCAGAGAAGTCGATGCCGTCCTGAAGTATCTAAGGGAACAATGTGGTGCGAAGAAGATTGGTGTCATTGGGTTTTGCTGGGGTGGAGCAGCAGTACAACATCTGATGCTGAAAAATCCTCATTTAGAGACGGGGGTGTCCCTCTATGGTAAGTCTCAAATACTTATTATGTTCTGAGCACGTATGACCGGTGCGGGAACTTATTCTGTAGGAGTATTACTGTAACAAGATTCAGTGCAACATCTTATGGAAGGAGGTGATTTTATTACACAAAAGTCTTTAAGCAATCTGATTTTGCACGCTCACAGTTTTGCACTTAATCATAACCAGCAAGATCTACGTATTCAAGTGGCGTGGCCAGGATCGCTTCCGTGCAACACAGAGTACAAGGGACACCAAATGCCAAGGCCTCACTATGGCTCAGGTTCCTCTTGGCTTGCAATGGCAAAATGGTTTCTGGGCACATCTTTTATTTTTTTTAGGAGCCAGCAGTTACTATGAGGTGGATCTTCACCACAGTATCTTGCTTACCTCAGTTAGCATCAGTCAGGACAGGTTGCTGCCTGCTGCCTGGTTTTCATTGTTTGGAAAGCCTGTTTGACGCACAGGTCTGTACTCTATTCCCCTGTTGGGCCAAGAGGGAAAGACACAGTGGTAGTGATACGCTGCAACCTTTTTGCTGTCCTTCTGGTAGAGTGCAGGGTCTTTTGCTGACGAGTCATCTGGGCTGGGGGCTGCACAGGCTGCAGACCTTCTGGTCATGACATGAATAACTTATTCCTCAATGCTACTGCTGGCAGCGGTCCTTCATTACTAATATAAACCATTTTTTATCTCTCTGTTTTAACCCTTGCACGCTCACACTTCCATTCTTAATGCATTTACGCTGCCTTTAGTGTTTTTGTTATAGACCTCTGTACTTCTATATAACTCAGAGCAATTTATATTCGAGGTGAAGGTATTTTTCCAGAAAGTTTATGGGGACTATTTTGCTTCACTGATTTGCTGATCAGCTGAGTCAGTTCAACAATGCTGCTTGCTAATTTTTTACTTTTCTGTTGTAATAATTTCAGTAATGAAAAGAGTGGCCAGGGTGGTAGCTAGTTAGTTTTACTGTTACTTAAATTCAAATGTATTTGAATAGCCAAAATTACAGTATCAGTCTGTTAAGAATTTATATCAGTATAAATGTATGTACACTGAAATCTTACTATATATCTGGAATGATTAATATTTACAATTATCTGAAAAATGGCCATGCCAGGCTAGAGGTGAGCAACTCTGAAGTATCCGTCTTCCACAGGACTCTGTCTCTGACAGTGGTCAGAAGCAGATGCCCAAAGAAAACCACAAGAATGGAGCAAGTGTAACAATTCTTCCCTGACTTTTTCCGACAGGGCTGGTCTTTTAATCTTTAATGACACCCCAAGTCACAGGAAGTTCTCACAGCAAAAGGGACTTTGAAGTAAAGCGTGTTTAATTCCATTACAAAGTGATCAGCTTTCACTGATCAGAATGCCTTTTGTTTTGACTGTATAGCTTCGGCAGTGATTTAACCACTTCAAGTGACATGATTCATTGTGTATGCCTCTCCTTCTTCCCTAGGAGTGATCAGGTTCTTTGAGGACAGATCCAGTTTGCTTCATCCCACCTTCTTCATTTTTGCTGAAAAGGATGAATACATCCCATTGGAGCAGGTGAGTTTCCCATCAGAGATATTTGTCTTTTTAACACTTTTCATGCTAGTTTTGTAATTTGCTATTTAATTAAGAGAAAGTAGAAAACTAATTTGCACTTTTCTTCCTCTTTCACTAACTCTTACAGTAGTTCTACACAAATTTATGTTGTTTATCCCCAAATCAAAAAGTTTTACAGTGACACTAAAAAGTGTTTTCTGTTTCTGTTGCAAAATATGGATGACTTATACATGAGTTTCTAGGAGGAAAAGGGCGAGAATCCAAAGGAAGACTTCTGTCAAGTTTAAGATGGGAGACCCTCTTTAATCATACTGATGCTGCATAAAGTCAGCAGAAAGTCCCCACCTGTACTGGTGGAATCACTAGTTGCAGGAGAATTAAAAAATCCTGTGGCTATCCTTTTCCTTCCCCCACTGTCCTGCAAAGCTTCTCCTTTCTGGTACTCGGTCAACAGCCTTCCTGGGGAGCCCGGGTGGAGAATGTCTGGACAAAGATGATTGTCTACCAAGGGCAACAAAGAGGAAGACACGCTTTCATTGAGTGGTGTTGGCTTCAAATTTCATGCCAAAAATGCCAGTAGCTTTGAACTGCCCATTTTGCATCTGTGCCTCTCCTCCCTCAATTTCAAATTAATTCAAGATCTTGCCCCATTTTTTTTTGTGAGGTCTATCAGCATTAACTTGTGCAGTGATCACTACATGCTAACCTTCTCGTGACACTGAGCAATAGGTGTCACCAGTGTTTCTAGGTATTATTACAGTATATATATATTACAGTAACCCGTATACTTTTTTTTTGCAGTTGTATACAGTCACATGCTGTTATTTTACTGGAGAAAAAAAGCCTGGTTAAATAAAGAAAGTGTATTAACAGAAATGCACTTGGGTATAAAATTAGTAGAAGAGAAAAGGATGGCAAGGACAAGCTGTGTCTGTCTCCCAGAAAAGTAAAAAACCAGGATAATTTGAGGACTGTAAATACATAACCTGTTAAATCCGTACTCAGCCAACATGGAACATTCTGTGTTACAGGTCACTCTACTGGAGCAGAAGCTTAAACAAAACTGTAAAGTTGATTATGAAGTTAAAATTTACCCTGGACAGACGCATGGGTTTGTACATCGCAAAAGAGAAGATATCAATCCTCAAGATAAACCTTATATTGAGGAAGGAAGAAAGGATATGATCAACTGGCTGAATAAATACCTTTAGCATAAATAAAGGCCCATAAAATAAATAAATCGTTGCAGGAAATCAGAAAATAATGCAGACTACATTGATTAAAATGTTCTTAAAACCATCAAAATATTTTGTAAAACTCTTTTGCATTAACACTACTTATTTGTGCTTATTTTCTAAGTAGATGCTTAGAAATGGCTTTTCAAATGCTGAAAGCTATAAATGTAAAAAAGATTTAAAAAATTGATCTTGTGTATCTTAAAATTATTAGAATCTCTTGTGGGATGTTTTCTAGAATCTGAAAGTTTCACTTTTTTATATTAATGTCAATATAGGAAAAAATCATTGAAACTCTGCCCACGCTTGAGAAATGCTCTCCTAAAAGCCATGTTTAGAGTTGTTGAGCTGTGAGATTTTCAGCTCCGAGATTTTCAGCTTTGAGGTAACTATAGTTCTGGTTTGGAAGGCTGGGACATTTTCTTGGAAACAGAATATCCTATTCAGAATTCATAAAAACAGAGCTAGAAAGAGGGAAGGGGAAGGACAATGGGAAGAAATGTATGCAGACTGAAAGGGGGCTGCAAAAAGTTGGGAACCATGATTGAAGTGAGGAGACTAGAGGAACACGCAGGACCAGAGGAGAAGGATGTGAACAAGTGGGAAGAGGGTAGGACACAGAGGGACTGCGAAGACCAGGAAAACTCGGAAGAGAATGAAGAACAAAGTAGGAATAGGAGACTACCATCAGACATACACGGAGCATAGGAACAAATATGAGTGATGACTTCCAATCCCTCCTCTGCTTCCATTTCCAGACTGGTTAGTAGGGGGAGATCTCAGGAGGGCAGGAGTTTCTTGTTGGCTGCCACCTTGTTATTTCCTTTATTTTCTACTCCATGTCTATCAACTGATTTCTGGATAATCTGTTTTCATATCTTTCAGGCATTACAGGTAGCTAAAAGAGCTACCAGTGCCTTCATTTCTGCCATGGAAAGGCTGGCCTCTGTGTTTGTCCTCCTCCATTCCCTGCGGACATTGCACATCATGGCTCATGGCTCACAGAGATGCTTAAACTCCCCAAGGTGAATTTCAAACCTGCCCATATCTAGTTATTCTGTTTTAATTTTTCTTCCCCCTCCATACACCTGTACTCCTGTTTCCTCTATAAAATTAGTTTCATTCAGAATATGGTTAAATTTAACTTTTGTGACGATTGGACCAAACGGCTCTGGACACTGCAGTGTTTACCAGAGTTTCTGGTATTAGTTCTCCTTCCTGCTAATAGCCAGCACGTTCCTTGTGCCCTTCTCTCACTTTTCATGCATTTACAAATACTTTTATTACTAGTTCTGTGTTGCTTGATAACAGTAAGCTGTGCTGCTGCCTTAGCCTTTCTATGGGGTGTGCTGTTCCTTTGCTCTTGTCCTCAGACGCATGCCTGTGTTCCCCCCCTTTGTAAGCCTCCCGTTTGATTCTGAAACACTTGCGGACATCTGGATGCAGCTGCAGCGGCCTCTTGCTATGCTGTCTGCCCTTCCTCCACATCAGGTTCGTCTGACATTTGATAACGTCTCTTTCACGAAGCACCGGTGTCCTCCACTCCTTTCTCCCTCACAATATTTTCACCAGAAGCCCCAGCACCAGCTGAGTTTCCGATGCTGCTCTTTCCTTTTTTTTCAGGAAAGCGCATCGCATCATTTCACAGTCAGCTCGACGCAAATCCTGTCATCCCTCATGGTCTCAGGCAGTTGCCCTACCCTCTGCCCCTCATTCAGAGTTGAATCTAAACCATCCTGGATGACAACATTGCCTCCTCACATCCACAAATCCTTCCAGTATCGTCAGGTTTCTCTCTGCTGTGATTTAGTTGGGTATCAGGATTGGTAAGGCACAGCGTATCCCTAGTGCCTAGGGGAACATCACTGTGTTTCAGCTCCTTTGGTCCCTCTCAGTGTAATTCACACTAATCTTGTGGTGAGGTCTTGCCTGCATCTGTGATGCTGAGGGAATAGATGTGGCTAAAATACCGTACTGAACTCGACCCAATTTCCCCTCAGTGAAATACACGTGTGTCGTGGTTTAACCTCAGCCAGCAACTAAGTCCCCCTTCACCCATGGGATGGGGGAGAGAATTGGAAGGCAAAAGGTAAAATTCGTGGGTTGAGGTAAGAACAGTTTAATAGAACAGAAAGGAAGAAACTAATAATGATAATGACAACACTAATAAAATGGCAATAGTAATAATAAAAGGATTGGAATATACAAGTGATGCTCAATGCAGTTGCTCACCACTGACTGACCGATGCCCAGTGAGTTCCCGAGCAGTGACCCCCCCTCAGCCAACTCCCCCCAGTTTATGTACTGGGCATGACGTCACACGGTATGGAATACCCCTTTGGCCAGTTGGGGTCAGCTGCCCTGGCTGTGTTCCCTCCCGACTTCTTGTGCCCCTCCAGCCTTCTTGCTGGCTGGGCATGAGGAGCTGAAAAGTCCTTGGCTTAGTGCACGCACTGCTCAGCAACAACTGAAAACATCAGGGTGTTATCAACATTCTTGTCAAACTGAACCCAAAACATAACACCGTACCAGCTACTAGAAAGAAAATTAACTCTATCCCAGCTGAAACCAGGACAACGTGAGCCCAGGGAACCCTCAGCTTTCACAGAATATTGCCCTTCAAGGTGCAGCCCTTCAGTTGTCTCCATTGCCCCACAATACTTTTCTTCTTGCAGTCGCCCCTGCCAGCCGTGCCCGGCAGCTCCCTCATGCAGTCGCCTTCCCCCGGGCTCCCTCCCGGCCAGGGACACGTGTCAGCCCAGCCCGAAGTGGTCTGCGACGGGGCTGGAGCCGCACGTGTGTCTTTGAACTCCACAGTACCTCTGTTTCAGAGTCTCCCGCCAGGTGGGTCCCACCTCAAGTCCCACATCCCCAGCAGCTCTTCAGCCATCCCTCCATCTTGAACCCCTTCTTCACATCACTCCTTCCACTTCCTCCTGCAATGCACCCTGTAACTCCTGTGAGAAAATAGTTCTCCCTGCACCACACTGAGTCGATACCAAAGAAACTCTCCTGTCTTTCAAACAGATTTCATGCAGGCCTCTGAGGTAAAAGTGCAAAAGCTTCCCTTGCTCCTTGGCTTATGCCCTCGGTCAGCGATTAGCGCTCTTCTCTGGTTTGGGCACTGCAGATCCTGTTCCCGTCTCCTTGCTGTTTGATTTCAGGAGAGATGAGCCTGTTCTTGGTGGGTCCAGATTAAAAACTGGACAATGCACAAACCTTCCTGGAAGAAAGCAACGTGGGTAAGTGGTGCAGATAGTCTGTAAAGTGTGAATTCAATTCCCAGCTATGGATTCACGCCCAATTTATCAGGGTTGCTATGAGAACAGACAGCGAGGATGAAATTCAACTCCCTACAACTATTGTCTCACAGGGATTTTAAATAAAAGAGCCTTGGTTTCTCGGAAGGTAATATCTTGGCTGGCAAACTGTTCCAGCTTGTTTTTTTTATGTGAATGAACAGATGTCTCAAGGAATTGGGCTAAGCTTTGCCAAATTTCTCCTGAGACAGGGGAAGACTGTGAAACTGAGGAGTATTTTTGTCAAAATTCATTGTCCTTGGAGAATTCAGAGTGGCTGGCTGTAGGACAGGTATTGCATTTCATTATGTATTTGCTTTTGTAGAAATATGCCATCTAAGATGGAAAACCCAGAATTTTGCCAGTGTTAACATTTCCTTTGCTGAAAACCACACACGCATTCTCAGAACTTCCACTTGAGAATTGCCTTTGTGTCTAGAGAGCACTGACATATAAGTGTATGGGTTAGACATTACAAACTCAGGTTTGTAACGTTTGGTCCTACCGAACCTAGCAGCCTTGATATAAGGTAAATCAGCTGCAGAAAAACACCAGTGTAGACATATGTAAGACCTGATCATGGGACCTCACGCAGTTGCTTTCATTCCCCTGGGTGTTGTGCTGTCTTGTCAGTTCCTTCCTATTAACTTTAGAGCCCTTTGATCAGTTCCAAAAGAATTTGATGAAAGAGTGAAGTCCTCGGTGCTATTTAGTTCTACATTTCTAGAAAATCTGGACAGCACAGAGGAGACAGACTCCCTGACTGAACAAAATAGTGTGACGTGGATTCATCAGTTCTTTCTTTGTATTCTTTAGGTTGCTGGCTGGCCGGTCAGCACACAGAAAGCCTGAACCGCTTGCGTAGGGTTTGTCACAGGATACCGGAGGGAAGTGGACTAAGGAAAAGTGGGGGGCAACCCAGATGCAGGGGAGTCGGAGGGCAGGGGGAATGGGCTGAGGGTAACCCTGGGGATACGGGGGACTGAGACCCTATTGGGGCAATCACACGGTCGTGGATGAAATGGAAGGGAGAACCTAGAAGAGCCCTAATGTCACCTTTTGTACGTTGAGTGGAATTTTGGTCACCGAGAAAATGTTACACGGAGGAAGGCTCATGGCCTGCATGCAAGGAATCCTTGATGCCTGAGTGAAGAAAGTTGTATGGACTAAAGCGAAAGAGGTCTCTGGGAGGAAAACCTCAGGGACTGGAGGCAGATAGGACAACAGAGCATGCTGGAGATCAGAGTCCTGAAGAACAAGAACTACATTTGACTTAACGAATAGGCGGCAATGGTGACAAGTTCCCTCCCGGCACAGCAGGCGCGTCTCCTCTGTGACTACCCCACTGTACCACTTGTACAACAGGTATGAGGCTCTGCAGGTGGAACCAAACAGTAGCGAGGATGATGGTTCATCTAGCATGGAGGTGTCGCCGAGGTTAAGTCGGCCTACGCGCTGCATCAAAACTGCTGCCATCATGAAAAAAAGATGGGCCGTCATAGGACACTCCCCTCTGAAGGGAACAGAAGGCCCAACATGCAGACCAGAACCACTTCTTAGTGAAGTCTGCTGCCTCCCTGGGGCCTCGGTTAAAGATGTGGAGAGAAAGTTTCCTACCCTGGTATGGTCCTCTGATTATTATCCATTATTGATTTTTCAGGTAGGCCACGATGAAGTTGCAACAGGAAGTCCAAAGGCAGCCATGAGAGACTTCAGGGCCTTGGGACAGCTGGTTAAGGGCTCAGGAGCACAAGCAGTGTTCTCCTCTATCCTTCCACTTGCAGGGAATGATGAGGGAAGAAACAGGAAGAGCCAGCAGCAGATCAGTACCTGGCTGTGAGCCTGGTGTCACCAGCAGAATTTGTTTTTTTTTGATCATGGGTCAGTTTACATGACACCAGGCCTGCTGGCAGCAGACAGGGTACACCTGTCCCAAAGGGGGAAAAGGATATTTGCACAGGAGTTAGGAGGGCTCACTGAAAGAGCTTTAAACTAGATGTGAAGGGGGAAAGGGATAAAGCCAGGCTCACTAGAGATAAGCCTGGGGCAGCATGCCAATGTTTGAGGGATGGTCTGCTAGCAAGGTCCTTCGGTCTGCCATCTCAGTGGACGTAGGGGGTGGAGATCCATGCGACAGCAAAGACACAAGGATTATTGCTGTGTTAGAAACCACGGAAGCACCTGAGAATGTTCACATAGGAATTATGGCTTCTCCCATGGGAAAAGCGATGGGAGTTTGGTGCCTACCTCCCCTTTATTGCCTTCAGAAACCTCCCTCAGGACATTTTACTTATTTGCCGGTTTCTCATCTTTGGCACTGAAGTATATCAAAGTCCAGCAAATAACAGAATACTGAATTTCAGAAAGCAGGGCATGGAATGGGCTAATAAAGCTCCAAAACAAAGTTCCCCTTTCAGACCGTGGAGCAGATGGTGGCACCTGTGGCGATACATTTCCTTCCCTTCCCGCCACTGCTATATTAAGAGCTGGTGAGGAAATTTTGCATCTGGGCTGGTGCAAACTTCAGCAAAGCTATGATAATGTTATTTGTTAAGGGGATTGCAAATTATTCCAACTGCACTATTAAACTCTTCTTTATTTTTTCTTCCAGGTGTTGAGCTTACAGATTGTTGAAGATTTCTTTAAGGTTCTTTCTTTTTTTCCAGAATCCTTAGAAAATTAAGAAAGTTGCCAAGATACCTCAGATGGGTCGCTAACCAGAAGTAAAAACCCCATGTCCTTCAGTAAAGACAAAACATTACTGCTTCCTCTGACTCCTCTGAGCAAAAAGCTGAAGGTAATTTTTAGGCATTGGTGTTTGAAAGGAGAAAGAGATGCAAGGAGAAGGGGTATTTCACATGTTGTTGTATGTATTTGCAAGCACTGTACTTTGTAGTGCTCTGTGATGCTGCTTTAGGGAGCAGCGAGCTGTGAAAACTCTCCCCGTCAGTAGGACTGTCGCGGTGAGTAGCTGCGTGCAGTAGCTGGCAGCTCGGGGTAGGTTGGCAGTGCAAGGCAAGGTGATCCCGTCAGATGGTTTGAGTAGCATGAGCGCTTGTTGTTGTCCCAGCTTTCCCCTGTTTTGCTCACCCAGCTGGTTGAACTCTGACTTTGCTCAGATTTTTTCTTTCTGAGAGACGTAGAGATAACCTGGATCAAAATTAAAGGGGCAGGTGCCCTCGTGTCTGTTATCCACTGTGGGGGAAATCAACCGCTGGCTCCACAGGGCAAGGTAAAGTAGAGCTCACCTCCTGCTCAGGTGTAGTCCTGATGCATACAGGATGTATACCACGTCTGTATTTTCAGATGTGATAACCAGAGAAATGTTCTCTCTTTATGGTGGAATATAACAAATCGTGGAAGAAAAATTAAATAAATAAAATGGTGGAAGCTTCTTTGCTAATGCAACTATAAAATCACATCATTAAAATCACTCTAAGCTAGATAAATGGAAGTAACAATGCCCTGCAGCAATGTTATTTCTCGCTGCTCATTCCCAGCTCGCGCTTTGCTGATGTCGCTTTGCTCTGTTAAACCAAGGCAGAGGGCAAGACTGCTGTGTTTGGCTTTGTCAAGGCTGTTGCAAGCAGCCGTGAACTTGTTCTGCTCGCAGCCTGAGCCAGGCTAAAGCTGCGTAGCCTTGTCAGCAGGGTGCTTTGCTTAAACAGTCTTCGCAGTTTACGTCAGCTTGAATCGTTATTCATAGCCAAAGGGCTTCCAAGTGGGACTTGGCTTGTACTGCAGTGGCTGGCGACACGACTAGACTGCACATAATCCCGTCTTTTTTGCCTCTGCAAAATAGTGCTGAGGCCCAGCCCTAATTATCTGTTTGTATAACATCTCACTCTCACACTTCTCTCGCTTTTTGCAGACTGAACGTCTGCAGGCAGCTACCTATGGCAAGAGACTACAGGCAGAGCAGCAGGGACCACAGAATAGGAAGAGATGGCACAGCTTTAGGGTCTTTCCAGTAAGGCAGGGAAGAAGGAGGCAGAGTCTTTGATGGAACTGGAACAGGCAAAGAGTGAAGAGTTACCAGGTGGGATGAAGAGGGAACACATGGCTGGCTGTGAAAGGGAAAGGTGTGGGAGACGGGCACTGAAGACAGCAGAGTGGTGCTGGTTGCTGAAAATCAGAGTTGTGGGAACAGTAGACCATTCAAGGACCTCAGCGAGAAGGCAAAGAGACACTGTGAACAAGAGGAGAAGAGACCTGGGGCTGACCCTTGAAGACCACCTTCACTAGTCCATGTACATCTTACCTGCACAGATTTTTTTTTTTGCTTGCCAAGGATCTGTTGAATAAGTCTTGTCTGTCTGTGAGGACAGAGAGGTGAAAAAACAAATAGGCAAGTGAAAGGTGTAGGAGGCAGATGGCAAGGCAGGACATGCAGAAGTGGGGTGTCCGGGTGGGGAAAGCCACTGGCAGTGACGGTGCTTCCTGAAGGTCATGAGTATTCCGTGCATCCCCTCCATCTCCCTGACTGAATGAGCCAACAATCAGCCTTGGCTGACCACTAGATAACGTTAGCAGAGCTACCTTGGTGTTGTGAAACGGGGTGGTTTGGGGCACTTAAAGAACCACTTCCAACGGAGAGGAGCCAAAAGCTAGCACTACTAAGTGGAGGTAGAGCCCCTCTGTGGAGAGAGATAAAGGGAGGAGAGGCAGTGGATCAGCACTGGAGAGGCAAGGCAGGGGACGCTTCTACTTCCAGGTGCCCTAGAGATTTGAGGAGATAAACACTCATCGCTGTCACTAAGCCTTTCTCCATCGCACTGCGAGCAACGGCACTGTAAGAGACAGGTGGCCTTGTGTTGCTTCATGGCTGTTGCTGGGTGATCTGCAGATCTTACGCCAAAGTGCAAAGTTAAAATTCCTAGGAATTGCTGAACCCACGATAATGGCAGGAAGTAGACAGCAAAGTTGGTGGGGTGATGGAAATTAATCCTCAGTAAGACAAAAGCATTTTGGGGAAAAATGAGCATCTGGGATTTTTCTGGGACCTCACCCACCCCCTTTCCTTGCTGAGCCCTAATTTCTCTGCCTCCCCAAATGTACTTATTCTGCTGGGCTGATGCCAAGTAGTAAATGCAAAGGGGACTGAAGAGGACCATGTCAGGATGTTTCGGCAGGAAGACAAAGAGCTGGAAAACAATTCAAAGGAGAAGGAAATAAACCAGGAATGAATAAAGTGGAACAAGTTTCAAATATTAATTCCTTCTCCTCCCCAGGCAAACTGGGGAATGATGGGGCTGAAGGAAGGAAAAGAGCTGGAAGAGAAAGGAAAAGAAAGATATCTCTACTGTTTCATGCTATACCAGTAGAAGGGAGGTGGGGAGGGCTCAGCAAAGACCACTGAAGGCTGATGGGGTGGAGAAGGGACCATCCCAAGTCTTACCATTTTCCAGCTGGCTCAGATTACCGGTGTTTGCTATTCCCATGATATCTTTGGTTGCATCTGTCTGATGGACTGATGACGAGATGCTCCATTCACCACTCACGGGAGAGATTAGGGCTCAAATCACCATTCCAGCTTGTCACTCACCAAGGAATTAAAATCTTCTTTGAATGTGGAATTTACCGACCCCTTGGGAGAGCCCAAGACTAAGGAAATGATGCTTTAAACATGAGATCACTGAAACAAAATAATCCATTAGCTGGAGAGCTTTCAGCTTTCCAAGCTGTGGCTGACAGCCACTGGGCAATATTACACAGAGGCACCTAATTCACGCTCCAGCCACATCACCACGAATACCCTCGCCATTTCCTCCTCTGAAAGAATGGTGGAGTATAGTGTGGGCACCCCAAGAGATGGATAGTGTTCAATGAGTTTATACGGCCAATATGGAAGAGGCTTTGATCTGCGTCTTTCCTAATGGAGGAAAATATCTACTTAATGTCCTGGTTTTATCACTGACAGCTGGCCATGTTCGCAAGTCTGGGTCAGGGGCTGTGGAGAAAAGCACTTTGAGTTTCATCTGAGCAAAAGACTGATGCTGATAGCGATGACTGAAGTGAACTTATACAGCTGTGCCCCCGTGGGAAGGCCACCTTCCTTCCTTCTTCCTTCCACAGTGCAAGTCTGTGGTCTCTGCTAGCTCAGCCATGCTGCGAGGTTTTTCAGCAGAAGTGAGCTGGTACCGAACTAAACGTGCACAATGGTAAATAGCAGCAAAGTCATTTATGTCAGGAAACTAGATAGTGGGCAATGATGCACACACGCTTTGGGTACTCTGGCTTCCTCCAGGAGTTACCGGCATTTGTGGGTTTAGAATGTCTGTGGACAGCCTCTGACCCCCCTCACCCCCCTTTTTAAAAAAAAAAATTCTTTAGAAGTGCCCAGGAAATAAAATCTTTTAAAAAAAAATGAACTGTAGATTCAAGGTCTTACTATTTTGTGTGGGTTGTAGTTTTTTTGGTTGGTTGGTTGTGGGTTTTTTTTATGATTTTTCTATGTCTAGTTTCTGTTCATACTACACATAATTTTGTTGGAATAATTCTGAACTTATCTCCTTTGGAATATAAGTGCAATTTGAGCCAAAGTGTGCTGAAAATTGAAGCAATTCTGTTATAGTTGGTGGAGTTACTAAGGACTGATGGAGGTACAAAAGAACAAGATGTCACTCAAGGCCAAAACCTCTTTTTTTGTTGTTCCCTGTTTTGCATGGGTTGCATAACACATTTTGGTTTAGCATCTTGGTATGTCCACTCCTGGTGGCGAAGCCTACTCAGGAGTTTTCCAAACCTGTTGAGTCTTCCTGAACAGTTCATCCTTCCACAGTTTTCTGTTTGCACTGCCGTATGTCAGAAATAGTAATACGTTACTGCTTCACATGACATCTCTGGTGTTCAGTTCTCTAACTACAAGCACAGATTTGAGGTCCAGCTAGGAACAACCAAAGTGTGAATTTGAGAATTGCTGAGCATTCACCTCTAGTATGCACCGTGACTTGCTGGCAGCTTTGGTGCTTAGGCTTGGGCTGTCCAACTCAAGGAGCCAAGACTACAGACTTCTTTGAAAAAATAATATCTGAGCTTCCTGGTAAGGAAAAATTATTGCAGAAGAACTTTCCATTGCATGGTAACATGAACAAGATGACAACCTGAATGTTTCAGGACACAATAAGACGGATGTGTTTATCCTGGACGTATCCTTTCTGCCTGGTTCTGTGATTCAGAAATGAGGATTAGAAGAGAAAAGCCTCTCCACAAAGTGTGGGAATGTTTTATCATGTGTGTGAGGTTGCTGAGAACTGGTGGAACCGCCTGCTATGACAGGGCATAAAGGTGAGGTGGATCAGGGTTAGTCTGCGGGAACAGTTCCTTTCATCTCTGGAACAATCCCCGGTAATGTGTCCGCACAGCAGCTCTCTCTGAACCTCTGATGAGGGAGGACTCTGAACCTCCCACGAGTGAAGCCTGTTTTCATGTGCTCACAGGAGGTGATGAAATCTCTTCTCTGGAGGATTCAAACTGTATCTGAGCTCCCCTATGGATGGAGCACAGCTGGGCATCCTATAGCTTGTGTCGTGCCTGCAGACCATCACTCTGAGAGCAGTTCCCTGGGTGGGCTGCCCAAACTGAAAACTCTCCAGAGACCACAGCTGTAGACAGGTCCTAGAGCTCCTACAGGGCAGGATAGCATGAAGGTAAATCCAGGCGAGCAGGGATCAGGGTCTGCCTCAGGGCAGCCACAACTGTCCTGCTTCCTTTTTCTGTGGAGAGGAATTGTGGTAGCAGGGATGTTGAAGTTGAAATCCCTACCGCCGCCATGCATGTCCATCCAATAAGGGCTCATCAGGTCAAGGAGATTTTTCTGCCTCTTTTGATTCTGCCTGCATATTTGCATGTCTGCCCTCTATTTATTTTTGCCCCAGGTCCTCAGCCATCCATGTATCTAGGTATTCACTTAGTGTCATCTCATACCAGAGATGGATCACTGGACCACAGTGGCAAGGAAAGCTGAAGCTCAGACTCTGGAAGGTCCCCAGTTCAGAGGAATGAAGGCTTGAAGGTCTTAGATGTAACAGATCACTTCTATGGAACTGAATTTCAAAGCAGCTAAATGAATCTATACAATTAATGCACTTTTCCTTAGTTTAATATCACCCCCTAGCATCACTTGGGTCCAGTTTCCACTTATTATATCTTTCCAGACAAATCTTGATTTCTTGCTTCTGCCCCTCGATAGTATTATGTTGCAGATGCAGCAACCGCCATGCTGGCAGCCAGGCTTCTGGGGAAGAGACAAGAGAATTCAGCTCGAGAGGTGGATTTGCCAAAACATCAGACTTCAGAAGTTTCTCCCAGGGAGTTCAGGAAGCTTTAAAGCTCCCTTCTTCTACATCTGCCTGGGAGAGAAACCTTGGGATACCGTTGCTTCTTCCACCTCCCAGCAGAGGAGTGCCTTGTTTGGTGGGGACATTTCCACTCCTGATGCCATATTTGCAGTAGATTGGTCAGAGCAGACAGCTTAGTTTGAAGTGAGACCAGACAAATACTTTGAATGTTAATAAGTCACTAGGACTGCATGACATTTGCCTGAAAGTCCTGGAGGAATTCAAATGTGGAACTGTGAACTGCTGGCCAAGCTGTATAATCTGTCGTTAATGTCTCTGTGCCAGAACACTGGGGGATTGCTAGTGTAACCCCCCCACTATAAAAAAATGACTGGTTATCCTGACTTCTATCTGTGGTAAGAGAGTGGTGTCCATAACAAAGAGTAAGACCGATGAGTATGTGAATAACAGTCTGTTGAGAAAGAGTCGGTGTGGCTTCTGTAAAGGGAAATCCTGTGTCATTGCCGTGCTGGGTTCTGTGAGGGTCTCAATAAGCACAGGGGAGGGGATCCAGGAGATGTAGTACATTTGGACTTCCAAAAAGCCATTGACAGGTTCTTCACCAGAAGTTATTAAAAGAACTAAGTTGCTACAGGGTTGGAGGAAAGGTCCTTTGATGGAATGAAAGCTGAGTGAAGGACAAGAAGCAAAGCGTAGGGCACATGGGACGTTTCTCAGGGTGGAGAAGAACAAGCAGTGGGGATAGCAGAATAGAATAGAATAGAATAGAATAGAATAGAATAGAATAGAACAGAATAGAATAGAATAGACCATTTCAGTTGGAAGGGACCGACAACGATTGTCTATTCCAATGCCTGACCGATTCAGGGCTGACCAAGTTAAAGCATGTTGTTAAGGGCATTGTCCAAACACCCCCTAAACACTGACAGGCTTGGGGCATCGACCACCTCTCTAGGAAGCCTGTTCCAGTGTTTAACAACTCTCTCGGTAAAGAAATGCTTCCCAAGGTCTAGTCTAAACCTCCCCTGGCGCAGCTTTGAACCATTCCCACACATTCTATCACTGGATCCCAAGGAGGAGAGCTGAGCACCCCCCTCTCCCCTTCCCCTCCTCAGGAAGCTGGAGAGAGCAACGAGGTGACCCCTCAAAGGATAGCCCAGGGATTGCTCCTGGGACTAGTTTTATTCAGCATCTTCATGGATGACCTGACAAGTGACTAAACTGTGAAATCTCCAAGTCTTAGGATGATACTGACTTTCCTTGGGTGGTCAAATACTGTTCTGATGGCAAGGAACTTCAGAAGGATCCCACAAAACAAAGTGGTTGAGCAGAAAAGTGTCAGATGAGCTTCAACATAGATAGCTGTAAGGTAATACATTTTGGGAAAATAATCTAGCACATTCCTACATGATGCTGAACTCAGAGCTCAGACCTGCAGGTGCAGATCAGGAAGGAGATCCCGGACTTGTAGTTTATTAGCCTATAAATGGGCTTATGCAGCAGCTGCCAAAATAAATGTTGGGCTTCATTGGCAAGAGTATTTAGAGTCAGACAGGGGGTGCCATTTTAGCACTATATAAACCCTCTGATCCCATCCCACAGACAGAGGACTTCACAGGTGGCCCTTTAAGAGAAAGGATGAATAATCCAGGATGCCACTGCTTAGGGCTGACACCCACTGCTACTCTGGAAACCCTCTGTCCTGTGAGGTCTCTGTTCCACCCACAAGGCAAACGCCCTCCCGTCTTACCTCCTTGACCCATCCGAAAGCTGTCACCCTGGCAGAGAGACACTGCAAAGGTGACAAGCTAGCCCAGGACAGACAATCACTCGCCAGCTATTTAAATAGCAGGTATGGGGCTGTTTGGGAGAAGTGGTTGCAAAGCGGGGCCATGGAGCTTATTGCCTTGCTAACTTTGCCCAAGGGATGCTGCAGCATACTCATGCCACCACAGCGTTTCGTTAGTGGGATGAATGAGAACAGCTGAACCAGATCAGAATAAAACACCGTTTAATGCTATAGCCTGGCTGTGAGACCATCCAGTGGCAAATTCCTTGTGGAAGATATAAGAAGGAAGTATGTAGCAAATCCCCCAAATATTCTCCTAGACTCCAGCAGTCTGAGACAGATGTTGAATGTTTTCCTCTGCAGTGTCTCCATCCAGCTGTTTTATGAAACCACATAAACATTTATAACCCACGCCCTCCTGAGGCAAGGTGTCCATGGCTGAAGGCGTGCTGCATGAGGAAACCTTGTGTTTGTTTTGGACCTGCCTCTAGTTCTTGTGTCTTGTCTTTTGAAGAGACAGTGAGTAGTAGTTTATTTTCACCTTATTTATTCCCCTCAAGGTTTTATTATACCTATTTATTATAGCTGTTACAGCTTCTCTCCTCTGTACTTTTCTTTAGAGAAGAAGGCAGTGTTGCAGGCAGCCGGGAGCCCACGCCACTGGATGTCTTTCAGAGAAAACTGGACAAAACTTTTTTCCAGGAACGACCTTGGCTGAAGCAGCCCTGGGGTGGGTGCTGGGAGGCACAAATTGACCTCGAGAGGGGCCTCCTGGCACCGTGATGCTGCCATGCCCCCAGCCAGCACCACAGCCCAGCTGGCCTGTATGCCCAAAATGGGCACCCATGAGCACTCCCAGCCCCCCGCCACCCAGACCTGTCAGAAAGCAGGCACTCATTGCTGACACCCCACGGGGGCATCTCCCTTCCTCCTAATTTTGTGGTCAGCCCCAGGAGAGGCTCGTGCAGTGCCTTGGTGTTAGATGAGACACTGACACTGGGGACGATGTCCCAGAAGCAGTGGTCCCTTCGGGCTGGTTGGTGGAAGATGCTTTGCAGGGTGCTGGCTTGCTGCCCTGGGAAGATGAAGCTGTAGAAGTGAGGTGAGGTAGCACAGGAGGGATCACCCTTCCTCAGGGAGTGCGAGCAGCCTTTGCCTTCCAGCACATTGCTAGGGCAGGCATGAAGCTGCCAAAAAATTGATGAAGGTCTTGATGGCTCAAGCCTCACCTGGGCTTCCATCTGCAACCTTTGCCCATGGGACCAGGAGCCCCGTTTCAGCTCAGTCCTGGGATTTTAGTCCCTGCCTGAGCTGTATCATGGTCTGTCTCTACCTCTGTCATGGCTGTGTCTGGCCATAAATGCTGTTTGTCTGAACCCTAGCACACAGACTGACTTCCCGGCTTGACCTCAGACCTGCCTGCCAATTACTGGACTGTGTCTGGCACTGGCTACCACCGCTGGGACTGACCCTGACCTGCAAATCAACTTCTCAGCTGGACCTTGGACCTGCTTCATCACCGCAAGCTCACCCGATGATCTGGACTCTCAGCTGAACCCGAGACCATCCCTGGGCCTGCCCTGCTCTCACCTTGTGGGAAACTGTGGGACAAGCCTTGGCTGGAGAGCCCTTGTCCTGCCAGCCTTGATATCTCCCTTGTCTCCTGGCTCCCCGCTGCTTTGGAGCCACTGGCCCCTCTCTCTGCCCTGACAGAAGGAAGCTTTCCCAGCAAAACATGTAGTCCCTGCCCCAGCACCCAAGTTCCCCTCTTCCTCTGCCAGTCCAGCCTTTTCTCCTGCAAAGCCCCACCGCAACCCTTCCCTCCCTGGGATCTATCTCCAAGCCCTCCAGAGCCCCAGCCAGCTCGGCGCCATCTCCCCAGGCTGGGGTGGGTGCTGCAATCTGAGCTGCCACCCGGACAGTCCCTAGCTGTACTTGTGGTGACAAATAAGTCATTGAGCTTCAGGGAGAAGGCTGGTGTGCATCCTGGATACTGGATATTGTGTATTGTTTGAAGCCCTGGAGGACAGGCTGGGAGAGATCACAATGGAAAAGGTTAAAAATACAGCTATTGTGAGTCCCTGCCCCTGTGCCGGGGTGGAAGGGCACTGGCCAAGCATTGCTCTGAGGCACTGGGATCAGTACTCATGCCAATGGATTAGCACTGCCTCTTGCAACCACCCTGCACCCAATGCACCCAAAGGCAACGTGGAGGCGTAGGCTGAAGAGGGACTGGGCAGGGTGTTTTGAAGCATATATGGTGGTCAGTGGGTGACCAGAGGTTTCGGGTGTGAGCGGCTTTGCCGAAGCTGGGGAGCATGGTTGGGAAGCACCTCTGGGGAGCAGGGCCTGGGCTCAGCACGAGCGCGTTGTGTTAGCTGGCAGGCGAGCTGGGACATGGTACAGCGCTGGCAGGCGAGGTGGGACATTGTACGGCACTGTCAGGAAGGGGGCCAGCAGATTCCTCAGCGATGGGATAGTTCTGAATGACCTCACAGCACAAATGGTCTGTGCAGCTGGTGGGCTCCTCTGAGCACCCTGCCCATGCCGAGAAGAGCGCAGGGTCCCGGTTCTCTGTCCAGGAGGCAGCCCCCACCCTGTAGCACCCTGCAGATTAGCTTGCTTGCCTACCTGCTGAGGCTGGAGGGGAGGAAAGTGTTGGCAGCTCACAGAATTATTAAAAGAAGAAGTAGGAAGGCAACGGGGAAAGTCAAAGAGCTATTCCGACCCCAGCATCAGGCGCAAAGCTGGTTCTGAAAAGGGCCGAGCAAAATTGAGTGCTGGAAATGAAGGGATCGTGACCACTCTGAAAAGCTGCTGTCAGTGGTGTTCTGGGTAAATGCTTACGGTCAGTTTGAATATATATAGACAAACTGACTATCACCATAGACTACAATATTAAAAAAGCAGTGCCATTTTAGGTCCTGGTAAAGGAGCTTGATGTTCGTATTTCAGCAGCTTTCTCTCACATGTACCCCTGCTGATAAGCCGCCGTACCACCAAAGAGTGCTCCCTTGGGTTCAAATGGCGTCACATCTTCTATCACCCTAGATGCTGTTGGTGCCGCTGGTAGTACAGAATGGAAACTAAAGAGCCATGTGGGGTTGGGTAACTGAAACAGGAGTAGAGACCTCCTCACCCAGCTTACCTCCTGTGGAAATCACCAGAGTCATTAGCCAGGGATATTGTGAAAAAGGGTTCACACTAAGGCCAACACTTGGGAAACTGAGTGTCCTGCTAACAGCGTGTTGGAACGGTCAGTCCCCCTCAGTGGCTCTTCGGGTACTTGCTGGAGCCTGGAGGATTTCTCTTTGAAGGGGCAGTGTTCCAGCTGCAACCATACCTCTGGCATCATCTGACTTTTGAGCGCTCACTAATAGGAATTCAACCCTGATCCTTTAGAGTTGTGTGTGGTGTTTACCTGAAGAACTGCTGCTATTCTGATGGGAGTGAAATGGGCTGTTGTGTGTATGCCAAGGAAGAGAGGGAAGGACTAACGAGGTGTGGGAGCGTCCTTCTTGACTAGGTCCCTTCACTGCAGCTGCTTTAGTCCAGCTGTTCCTCATGCAGTTGTCACTGCTATGACTTTGTGACACTGGCTGCCATCTCTGGCTCTTGGGAATGTTCACATTCTATTATTTTTCTGTGTGCTGCCTATTCTGAGCCAGGCACGCAAAGGACAGAATATTTATCATGCTAAACCAACAATAATTCAGAGGAGGAAAAGGATGCGTTTTCATAAAGTATTTGTTGTTAGATATCATAGGCCATCCCCAATGCTTGTGTGTGTCACAAAGCATAAACAAGCATCTGAAGGGAGTCTTTGCAGTGGACAATATTAGGCAATCTGAACAGAATTGCCATTAATACCCACTTGTAATTCCTCCCCTCTTCCACTTTTCCATTCACCTCCAATGGCTGCCTACAGAGTTTTCCTGAAGGATGTGTGGAGATCCACAACCGCCCTTGATTTATTGAAAGATTCTTTGTGGGTCTGAAGGTAAATTGTTCTGCATGGCTGGAGACAGTGTATCCTCAAGGCCACAGCCTGGGACCAACTTTCCGAAAGACAAAGGCAATCTTGGTTACATCATGCTTCCAGCTCTGCCGGTGTTGACTTTGACCAATATCTTGGTTACCAGCAGGACAAAATGTGTGCAGTGGGGGGGAGATAGGTGTAGGTGTTAAATTACAGAGGTCCTGACATGCAAAAATGTTGACTTCATCAGCAGGACAGCAGGCCCTAGGATCTCCAACAGCAGCTCTGTGCTCAATCCTCAGGGAACGGAGAGCAGGGAGTCTCACACACACACGTGATACGCAGTATGTGACATCTTCCCTGTGTCGTGGGAATGCATGACAAGCCCTGCAGATGTAGTGTCAGATGAACTGCAGGAAGGGGGCAAGTCCTCAGCCGAATTGCTCCTTGTTGGTGCTCTGCAGGTAAGGCTGCGAAAGAGGTCTCTTCTCTGAGCCAAACCACTCAGCAGGTCCCGCTCTCAGTAGGAACAGAAAACACAGGGAATCTGTCTCAAAAAATTAGCTGGAAAATCAGCAAGACTACTATATCAGGAAGCAGGTTTGAGTTAGTGGTTGGAGTGAGCGACTGGGGAGTCAGGGAACCTGGGCTCCTTTCCCAGCGTTGCCTTGGACACTTCTCAGTTCAACTTCTGACTTGTGTCTCAATAGAGGCAACAGTCTCACCCATTCTGTTCCCCAGAGGACTAGATAATACAGGGGCCATGTTCCTGGGCAGCAGTGGTTACACTACACCTTTTATACCAGCGCTGAATTCTTGGATATTGGATAGGTTTCTCCTAGACACTCCCACCGACCCCAGCTGTAATGTTCATGCATGTGGGGACTTTGTACACTGAAGGCCTTTCCCAATCACTGGAGCATCGTTCAAGAATGAGTGTGAAGGGGCAGCTTTGAACGGCACAAGACCTTTAGGTCATCAGCATCACAACCTCACTTCCCACCTCTTATCCCGAAGCACAGGGACAGGCTGGAAGCCTGACCGTGCTGCTCCTCTTGCCCTCTGATTTGCACCACCTCTGAGCGGCAGCAGACTGGTTCTTCACAGGTCTGTGATGGCAGTCCAGTGCATCTCACCTGATTGCCCCTACGTGGGGCAGAGCACGGCGTGACAGGCCCTCAGTGTAATTACCCCCCCTTCAGAGAGCAGGCAAGAAGGTTCAGTCCTGTGCTGGCGAGCCAGAGTACGTATGGTTATGGGGGCTGCTCTGCTCTTTTCTGTTAGACTGTCTTTCATCTCTGTCAGTTCTCAGCCTTCCTCACCATACTGCGGCCCCAGAGGCAGTGCAGAGGCTCATCAGGGCAACTTAAGCCTTACAGGTCCCCTGCGTGGCCCCAGCTCTGGGAACAGGGAGGCCAGTGCAGTGACACTCCTATGTCACCGCTGCACGCACCACTGCTCCAGGTACATAAATCGATCCATCTCCTTGACAGAAAAAACCCAGTGCTTCAGAGCCAAGATCTAGGACCTGCATGATGTCCATGTCCCCAGGAGCTGCTTTCCTCTCCACGCCCAACTGGAAGAAAGGGGACTTTGGCACAGGAGTATAGTCTGGGTGGAGGTACTGAGAACGGGTGAAATGCCTGCAAGTCATTGTAGTCACCGTCAATAACCTCAGCTTCACCAGAGTGCTCTGTAGCAGTGGTGTGTGTGAGGAGCCTGGTCCACCGGGCCCCATGAAGGCGCCTTGAACCAGTTACGGCTTGTGCCTGGTCTCCGATGCTCAGGCGATTGTGACTGACACGTCTTCGGCCCCTTTGGTAGCCAAGAGCAAGCGCCGGCCGCCCACGGTCGTTCTGAGCCCTGCCATCGGGGACGTGCTCTGACTTGGCACAGCCCCAGAGCAAGGACCGTGCACCAGCCCGGGGAGCGGCTTCGCTCATCAGCTGTAACGAGAGCCCAAGCTGGAGGGAAGGGCAGAAAAGGATGGGTCTGTCGAAGGGTCCCTGGGGCTTATGATGGCACGGCTAGAGCAGAAACAANATAGCCCCCTTCCTCCCTGCCGTCCCCCCTCTTTCCCTCCCTCCCAGAGGTCACCTTCAGCAGGGAGGCACCGTGCCCCCAGGACCAGAGACATGGGGAAGGGGCGGAGCGTCACGCTTAGCCCAGTAATGCCTGGCAGCCCCCTCCGGCTGCTGGCCGCAGGCTGAACCCAGCCCGGAGGCTGCGGCGGGGGAAGCGAGGAAGTCCACGGCCGGCCGTCGGTGCTGCGCTGCTGGAGAAGGTGAGGGGCTTAGTACGGACGGGGAAGGAGCGTGGGAAGAGAAGTTATGGCCATGGCAGGATGAAGGAGACCGGACAGGCACGTAAAAGGGCACCCGCTCCTCACAAACCGGTTTCGGAGACTCCGGCGTAGCGTGCCGGCACAACGTGGAGTGCGCCCGTTTCCCACATCTGGTGGATGGTGAGCTCGTTAGGTGGGTCTGCTCCAAAAAAGTTGCTTCGTGGCCGGTGGGATGGTGCCACGGTACCGGCTGGTTGGTTGGGAGGAGGGTGTGATGTGGCTTGGTCCCAGTGAGATTGCTGCCTATTTCTGTCCGAGGAGGCTGCTCCGTGGAGATATTGGTGTACTGCTTGCTGGGGAGAGGCTTGCAGGGCTCTCTCGGGGGAGGCTGCTAGGTGTTTCTGCCCGAGAAGAGCAATACGCGGTTCTGCTAAGGGGACAGTCCTGCAGTTCTCCGCAGGGAGATTAAGCACCAGCCTGCTGACCAGTTTTAGAAAGAAGCTCATAAATCTATCAGCAATAAGGCCAGAAACAACCACGGCGATAATCTGTTCTGATCTCTTGCGTGTATTAAACGTGGTTTGCACTGGAGTGGATCTTTTAGGGAAAAAAAGCAGCATTCTTGAGTTAAAAGTTCCAGAGATGGAAGGTTATTCTTCCATGCTGTTTGATGAGGGTTTTTTTCAGGGCAAATATCCTTCTTCACAAAATCTGCACCGCAGCTGAGGTCTGAAATTGCCTCATTTCACCTCCAGCAATTGGTTTTATTACAATGCTTTTTCTTAATAGAGAGAGCCCTCTTTAGAGAAATTCTAGTACCCACAAAGGTCCATACAGACGATAGAGTCACTTCTTCGCTATCTGTTTGATAAGCTAAAAAGGCTGCTCCCCTGGAAGTTTCCCCTGTAATTGTCAGCCCTATTGTCATTCTCCTGGTTCTTCTCTGGTCCTTTTTCCATCAAACTGTGGACACCAGCACTAGCTTGCTGAGCTGTGGTCTCGCCGATACCATTGAAAAGATAGAAAACATCCAACAGCTAATTCTGTTGACCCATCAGCTGGCCTCCAGAAGAGTTCAAGAAATTTACCCTAGAGAAACCAGGCTTTCACAGCAGTATATTTTTAACACTAAAAAAACCCAAAACAAAACAAAACAAAAACCCCAAACCATAAAAAAGTAGATAAAGAAGAATGCAAAGCAGAGCAAATGGAAGGAATGCCTTTCCAATAAAAATACAAAATCCACTGGTGCATGATATTCTCAATTCTAGTGCAGATGTCATTAGCAGGTGGCCAGCCTTTCAGAAATACAGCTTTCCTAACTCAGCTGATTTTCAGAGATTAAATTTCAGACCGCCTCAGGGCATCTGTGTGTAGGGACCTCCGCAGAAACTGGAGTTCACTCTGAGAGGCACATGGTCTCAGAACAGATCTCTTCTTTCGCTATAATCTATCTTGGCCTATGTAAAGCTGAATGGCTCTATTTTTTGGTTTATAGTGATGCTTATTTTCTCAGTTTAGCATCTGGAAAAGACTAGTTTGCCTCTCACTGCTCACATTTCCTGCACCTGATGCTTTTTGGGTGTTGTCTTCAGCAGAGTGAATGCAAAAGCGGAATCTGCAACATCAGTAACCCTTGTACCGTTATTCTCTTAGACTTGTATCTGTATAATTCAGATGTGTATCTGTATCACTGTAGATTATTTCTGGTGCAATTCTGTATCATCCTGCATGTTAATGCCTGCAAAGGAAGTGAGGCTATACTAGATCTATATTTCTGGGTTACTCAGTGGCCAATTTATCTACAAAGCAGCATGAAGAACTTAGATTTGTCTGATTAATATGACATTTCTTTCTTTTTTTTTTTTTAATGTCGCTCAATGCCAGACTAAACCCCTGACTTCTTTGATCATTTGTGTGGGTGTACGTGCATGCACTAGTTTTTATCAAGCAATGCGTTATCTACCCAAACCCATTTTGTGTCATTTGCAAACATTTTCTGGATGATTTCAGTACTTTCTTCTAGATCACTGACAAATATAAAAGTATTATAACAGAGTCAGGATTTAATAAAATTAATTGTGTAGGGTTTTTTCTCTATATTCCTAACTAGGACTCTTTAAAAGGCTTTTTCAGCTATTCATTTTAACACCTAATTGTGGCAACACCAGTCTGGAAGTGTCGGTGGCAGAGTGGGTCTGTTTGTGGGTTCTGCGATGCCCTTGCCGTGTGGAATTTTGCCAGCTGGGCAGCAAACAGGAGGACATCAAAGCAAAATCTCTAAAATACTTTCCAGACCGTCCTTCCTCGTGAGTTTCTCCCCAGCTTTCCATTCATCCCCTCCCATGCACGCACTTGCTCATTGTTGAACTCCCTACGGACTGTGCTAACTTTGGCTGCTGTTGGCTCTTGCACCAAGCCAAAGCCTTTGCAGAAAAGTAGGGCCAATTACTCGGTACTTCTGAATTGGATGAGATTAAGCAATGCAGTCTAGGAGAGAAGGGAAGGGAAGAAAAGGGGAGGTCTCCCACAAGTAGTCCCAGCCTCCTGTACAAATCCAGCCTTTTTGTAGTTTTCCTAGATTTAAATAATTCTGTTGCTAAGTTACTGGATTCTTAAGAATGACCGGATTTAGCAGCAGTGGGGGCTGGAAGTTGAAGGAACTGTAATAAGCTCTGGTCACAGATAGAGCAATGTAAAAACTAAGGGAACAGGCTTCATTCTTTCTGCTCCCACTCATATTCCCAGGATGCCATCTTCCTTTTTAGCAATGTGAGGTCCTATTCCCTCCCCCATAAGGCACCCTGTGAGTCAGAGTGTTTCATGGGAAGAGATCCTGAGTTTGTAGGTGCAGAGCCGAGCCACTGGTTTTACACCGGAGCTCCGTCTCACTGCACGCTGTTTAAGACACATCCGAGAATGCTGCAACCCTCAGGCTCTTGCGTTGCATCCTGTGCTGCATTAGGCAAAGTGTTACCACCAGATCGAGGGAGGTTGATCCTTCCTCTCTATTCAGCACTAGTGAGGTCCCATCTGGAGTAGTGGGTCCACTTCTGGGCTCCTCAGCGGAAAAGAGATGTGGACATACCGGAACAAATCCAGTCTGTATTGGAGCATCTCTCATACGAGGAGAGGCTAGGAGAGCTAGGACTTGTATAGCCTCAAGAGAAGAAGGCTTGAGGTGACCATCTTATCAATGTGTATAAATACCTGTAAAAAAAGACACAGTCAGAGTCTTCTTAGTGATACTGAGTGACAGGACAAGAGGCAGTGGGCCTGAAACACAGAATTTCTATTTAAGCATAAGAAAAAACTTTTTGACTATAAAGGTGATTGAACACTGGAACAAGTTGCCCAGAGCAGTTGTGGACTCTCCATCCTTGGAGACAGTCAAAACCAGACTGGACACAGTCCTGAGCAACCTGCTCTAGTTAACCTTCCCTGAGCAGGAGGTTGCACTCGGTGATCTCCAGAGGAACCTTCTGACCTCGACCATTCTGTGACTCTGGTTCTGTGACCTCGCTCCAAAGCCAGGAGGGGCTCCCAGGCCTGGGGTGCCTGTGTTCAGAGCACATGGAGGTAGTCACGGGGAGAGGGCTGCCACAGGTGCCTTAAAATGCTGCCTTGCAGCTGGCTGGGGGGGACTGAAAAAGCATTTCTCTGAAATGAGTCTGAAGCAGCTGGCTGTAGCTCAAAATGCCATTGATGTCCAAGCTTCCTTCCTGCCCAAGCTTCTTGGCTGCACAGATAAGTGACTTTGGGTCAGAAATATCAGCAGGCGTGTGAGTTACTGAGCTCCCTTTGGCTTGCTCAGAGCACACTGCTTCTGACTAGTAATCCCCTTTTTTGTCACGGGCTAGCTGTGCCTCTGCCTAAGGGGCAGGTCTGTCTCTGCTGCTACCTCAAGGACCTTCTTCAATAAGCAGTAGGAGTGGTTTTCTGAGTAGAGAGACATGGTCTTGCTGCAGTAGGCTAAGGAGAACAAGAGGACCGGGTCACGCTTGATAATCCAGGTCTCCGTTAATGTTTTGCTTGTTGCCTAACACCTTGGAGACTAGAATAAGAGGAAGCCTGGAAGGCCAGGCTTTAGTACAGCTGACACAGAAAGGTGACCCAGGTCTTTGAAAGGAGAAGTCCCAGGATCTACAATTAGAAAGAGTCAAGCATCTGTCTGGAGGCCAGAAAGGATTAGAGGGCTGAGGGAGGTTCTCTTCAGTACAGGGACCTTTTATATGATGAGGGGCTTTGGCCAGAGGTGTACTGCATAAAAGCACAAGCTCAACTCTAGCACAGCTGCGAGAGTGCTCAGGCTCCAAGTGGCAGAAACGTCCCCTGCCATGGCATGGTTTGTGTGGTGTGTCCGATCTGGTTTTCTCTGTGCATGTTGTGATGTTCCTGACTTGGGCTGTGGTGTTTCTGCAGCACTCAGCAATGGCCGAGAGCTCAGCTGCGGCCGCGGCAGGGACAGCAGCACCAACTCTGCTAGATGAGCTCCTGGAGATCACAGCTCAGAGCCTGGTGCGCACCGAGGTGGCCGAACACTATGAGGTTATTCGGGAGCTGGGCAGGGGCAAGTACGGCCACGTGATGCTAGTGACCCACAGGCAGAGAGGTAAGGAACCGACTGTTCCGCAGAGCTACTGCGCTTTCCTCCGCTCGCCGGGGTGGTGGGTGGGCTGCTGGCTCCTTGGGGCCAGGCACCAGGCATGGTGGGAGGTCCCGAGGGAGACTGGCAGGACAGGGACCTCCCCAGCCAGGGACCATCCTGTTGTACCCAGCCAGGGAGCAGGTGATGCCAGGAGGCAGTGCAGAACATCAGCCAAGGTTATTGTGATGAGGCAGGTTCAAGGTCAAGCTGGGAAGTCAATCCACAAGTCAGGTTCATGGATAGCCACTGGCATGGACGTGTTATAACTGGAAACCAGCATTCCCACCACACAGCTCAGGCAGGGAGTGAAGCCCCAAGCCCAAGCTTAAATGGTGACCTAAGGCCCATGGTGAGAGGGTGTGAGTGGAGGTCCTAGGTGGGGGTTGGCCAAGGCCTATGAGTGCCCACAGGACCCTGACACTACTCTTCCCCAGTAGTCCCAGCTCAGACTGACAGGCCCACGTGGCCTGAATTTCCCTTGCTCTGCCCAGTGCTCCTGTGCATGCACTGACCGGCTCAAACCTCACACCAGTGGCAGTGCCTGCTCCCAGATCTGGTGTCTGCAGATTATATCCACACAAAGCTTCAGGCCAGAGACCTCCCTGTGGCTGTGAGCATCCGGACCCATGGCTGCTCAGTGCCCTCTCTGCCTGGCCTTCATCTGAGTGACTTTCAGGGGAGTCTAACCCACTCTCCCCATCCCCAGGGACTCCTATGGCGCTCAAGCTGCTACCCAAAGCCAGTACCAAGCTGCACACCTTCCTGTATGAGTATTGCGTGGCACTCTCCCTTGCCACCCACCCTGCCATCATCGGTATGTTTGGAATTGCCATCGAGTCCAGCCAGTACTATGGTTTCCTCTACGAACCAGCGCTGCACAGAGACCTCATCTCTATCATCAAACCCCGGGTGAGTGCTGCTACAAGGCCATGGGGACTGGGACTGTAGTGTGTGGTCCCTGCGCAGGCTGGCTGGCTCGGAGGGAGGGAGATAAAGGCAATGGGCTGTGAGTTTCTCTGGGGTCTACAGCGCTGAAGCAGCTGCAGGCTTGCAAGACCAGAATTGCAGAGGTCTTCCCCAGTGCAGAGCACGCAGGTGAGAGTCCAGCTGGCAGGGCTGCCAAGGTGCCCTGCGTGTGCCGTACCGACTGTTTCGCTCTTCCTGTGCAGGATGGGATCCCCGAGCCAGCCGCTAAGCAGTGTGCCAAGCAGCTCGTGAGCGCGCTGGAGTTCATCCACAGCCGAGGGCTCGTGTACCGTGACGTCAAGCCTGAGAACGTGCTGCTTTTCGATCCCGAGTGTCGGCGCATCAAGCTGACTGACTTTGGGCTTACGCGGCCCAAGGGTACCAAGCTCAAGCTGGTGGCCGGGGTGATCCCCTACACCGCCCCTGAGCTGAGCAACACCGCTGATGCCCAGGGGGTGCCCATTGACACCAGCTTGGACGCCTGGGCCTTCGGCGTGCTGCTTTTCTGCCTGCTGACTGGCTACTTCCCCTGGGAGCAGAGCCTGCCAGACGACCCTTTCTTTGAGGACTTCATGCTGTGGCAGGAGACAGGCCTGGAGCAGGACCTGCCCCGCCACTGGAAACGCCTGACGGCCGAGGCTGCCCTGATGCTGCGGAGCCTGCTGACCCTAGATCCCGCCAAGCGCGGCCCTGTCAGTGGGGCGCTGCGCTACGTCGATTGCCCTTGGCGGCTGGAGGATGGGCGCAGCGAGGAGGCTGCGGTGAAGCACTAGAGCCCCCTCTCCATGGGGAGAGGGAAGGCGGGTCTCACCCTGCAAGGGGCTTCGTGGTGGTTCGGGTGTGAGAGGCCATGGTGACCCAGAGAGCAACTTCTCTGCAGTACTGTCCCTGCTGCCACGGAGCCAGGCTCCTTCCCCAGCTGATCGTCCTCCTCACCCCGTGGCTCAGCACTGCCCAGTGCCACCTCCTTGTGCTTCCCTGGGGCTCAAAAACATCGCCTTTCTCTTGGAAACAACTGCCTGCGTGTGAAACACCCACTCGCTTCCTGGCCACAGGGACGCCAGGGTGCTTTTTAGGGGCTACAGCACCTGCCTTGTCTCGAAATAGAGCAAAATATGTACTTTTGTGTTTCTGTATGTGGCTCTTTTTCCCTCATAATAAAACGCCTGGGGGGGGGGTCCGCTTGCTGTGGGAGAGCAGGGGCATGACAGAGGCTGCGGCCATCTCAGGACAACCTGTGCAAGGCATGGGCCACCCCTGGATGCTGCCTGGGCTTCCACTAGGACCCTTGAAGGGTGGCTTCAGGCCGGTGCGGGGCTAGAGGTGCTGGGGACCCCTCCCCCGGGACGTGGTTGTGGATGGTAGCTGGGGACTGATGATGGCGTTGAGAAGGCGGTGGGAGCCATGGAGGTGGGGTGTTGGAGGAAGCCACCGGGAATCATACATTGCAACCTGCCCACTGCCATGCATTTCTTCCCGTTTCCTTGTGTTGGGGACCAGGTGACAGACGGGCTCTTCTGCATGGAGGGTTGTTAGCAGCAGGAGTCTCAGTGTCAGTTTGCACAAATGTCCCCCTCTAGCTGCCGCCACTCAGGAAAATGGCCTTCTGCAAACACCGACAGCCCTGCTGAAGCACAATTCACCCCTCTGCCTCCTTGAGTGGCTTCAGTGCAAGTGGAAAGGTGAGCTCACTGCCACGAATGTCCACATGTATGATTCAGCTGAGAAGACAGTAGCACTATGAGGGTAGTCGGCCTGGGTATCACCAGGAAAGGCTAACAGAGGAGCTGTAACCACAGGTTGCATAAATTTATCCATATGAATAACCCCAGCAAAATTCCCCTAGTGATACTTCCCAGCGGTCCTATACCATTGCCTTGCTCTCACTCCTCATCCTCCTCCAGACTGACTGCTCCCTCCTCATAGAGCCAGCCCCTCTATACGAGCCTCCACTACCACTTCTTCCCTGCTCCTATTCTCCTGAATCCTTCAGTCCCAAGGAACCATTTCCAAGACTATCCAGCGCCAGCCCAAGCACACCTCCTCCCTTGTACTGCCTTCAGGTCCCAAGAGAATGTCCTTCACGCTCTTTTAGATGCCTGGCTACCCCTCTAGAAGACCTTCCGTCTCCCATTTTCTGTCACCACTTTAACCCTTGCCCAGCAACACACCTCTCCTAATCCCCCAATGTCCTTCTAGGTGCACATTTTAATCCTGGAAAGAGATAGCAGGGAGACAATTAGGGGTTAGAAGCTCTTCTTATGTTGCTCCCTCTTTCCAGTCCCCAGGATTATGCTGGTGGTAACCCCTTCTGGCTCTTAGCCTGATCCTATTGCTGGAAACATCCCCAGCTCAGTTTCCATTCTCAGTGGCTTCGTAACTTCCAAAAATGCATGCTCCAGCACTGTACTTTCTAGCATCCCAGCTTTTCTTTCATCTCAGATCCTTTCCTGCCCACACTCTTCTGTAGTTCCCTAACCTCCAGCTCTCTTTTTACAGCTTCTTCTCACCCACTGGCATTTTACCATTACTTACCTTCCCCACTAACATTTCCTTTTTACTACCCATCACCTGGTAAACACCTTTCGCCCATTCCTCTCTCAGCAACCTCACCTCCGTACTACTCTTTTGTACTTTTCCTGCTTCCTACATCACTTATCCCTTGTGTCTTCCTTCCAACTCCCCAACCAACCTTATCAACCAGCATCGTGCTCACCCTCTTCAAGGTACAGCTTTCTTCTGTCCACTTCCACCTCTTAGAATCTTTCACTACCCAAAAATGTAACAAATGCCGCTCAACTCCAGCCTGCTGAGATTTGGCTTTAATTACTCTTTGATTACTGTAAGAATAGCAGAGGAGTGTTGAGGTACCAACACAGTTCCTGTATTTAAAGTGGAGAAAAGTGGAGTGGTCCCAAGACCAATGGATCTATAGGCCAGGTAGCTGACAACTATCCAGTGAAAAATAATGGAAAATCTGATACAGATGCTTGCTAATAGAGAATTATAGAACAGGAATGTGGCTTTTTGGAATGCGAGACTCAGCATTGTATTTGATAATAAAGTTGTGTTTGATAAAGTAAATTCATAGTGTTATGGTACACAATTTTAGTAAGGCACGACCTATTGATGTAAAGAAAATTACAGTATGCTGTATTGATTAAGAAGATATACTATGCAAAGTCAATAAAGCAAACATTAAGTGCATTGAGAACCTTCAATGGACAGAAGAAATAATTGTCAGTTGGGAATGCTCTTTGGTTAATTTGGTTGGTTTCTGCAGGGATCAATAGTTGAGTGAAAATTGGTCAACATTTCCATCCCTGATGTGAAGGTAAATACAAAACCTTTGCAGATAAAAACCTGCAGATGACACAAGCATGAATAAGGTGATAAACAGCAAGAGGAATAGGCCACTCAAAGAGATCTGGATAACTTGATAAGTTGGGTGTATTCAAGCAAAATACATTTTCTTGCAGGCAGAAGAAATGTATTCAGGTTGGAACACGTAAGAATAAAAGCCATCCTTACAGAAGGACGCCTGAAAAAACTTTGCAAGTCATAGAGAATACACAAGATCGTGTGAGTTCTTATTGTGCTATTCTGTCAAAAAAAGGCTAATGGACTCCCTGCGTGGCTAAAGAGGGGCAGACACTCAAGGTGGACAAATATCCAGCAAAGGCAGCTAACAAGATTCCTGCTGGCCTAAACAGGAGTGTGGGAAGTAGGAGGGAGTGATTGGTGTTTGAAGCCTCACAGGGCAATCCTGGGGATGGTGCCACATCTACAGGCATGCTGGAAAGCCGGAGACAGTTCAGAAAAGAACTGTGGTGGGTCTGTGGCTTAAGGATGTAAGAAAGTCTTCTTAAAGAAAGTAATGAGCTAAACTATCTAAACCAGGAAGACTGAATGGTGATTTGGTTATGGTATAGAATACCAGGAAGAAAATACCTACTACTAAGGTCCTATTTTAGTTTGAGAAAGGTCCAAGAGCAACCATGAGAGGCTGGAGCCAAACATAGCCAAGTAAGCCACAACATGGCAGTAATGACGGTTCTTGCCTACGGAAAGAAACCATTGTACGAGGAAAGGCTGAGAGAGCTGGGACTGTTCAGCCCGGAGAAGAGAAGGCTCAGGGTGGGTCTTATACTTCTTTATACTTCTGGGCACAAGTATAAATTGGGAGAGGAGTATCTGGAGAGCAGGCCAGCAGAAAGGGATCTGGGGGTGCTGGTTGACAGCAGCTCAGTGTGAGCCAGCAGTGTGCCCTGGCAGCCAAGAGGGCAAACCCCATCCTGGGGGGCATCAAACACAGCAGAACCAGCCGGTCAAGAGAGGGGATTGTCCCGCTCTATTCAGCATCGGTGCTGCCTCACCTTGAGTAATGTGTGCAGCTCTGGGCCGTGCAACTTAAGAAGGATGCAAAGGACCTTGGATGCATTCAGAGGCAGGCAACAAAGCTGGTGACAGGGCTGGAAGGCATGGCCTTTGAGGAACGCTGAGGACTTTGTGTTTGTCTAGTTTGGGGAAAAGGAGGCTGAGGGGTCGCCTCATTGCTCAATCCAGCTTCCTGAGGAGGGGAAGGGGAGAGGGGGGTGCTCAGCTCTCCTCCTTGGGATCCAGTGATAGAATGTGTGGGAATGGTTCAAAGCTGCGCCAGGGGAGGTTTAGACTAGACCTTGGGAAGCATTTCTTTACCGAGAGAGTTGTTAAACACTGGAACAGGCTTCCTAGAGAGGTGGTCGATGCCCCAAGCCTGTCAGTGTTTAGGGGGTGTTTGGACAATGCCCTTAACAACATGCTTTAACTTGGTCAGCCCTGAACTGGTCAGGCATTGGAATAGACGATCGTTGTCGGTCCCTTCCAACTGAAATGGTCTGGTGTGGTGTGGTGTGGTCTGGTCTGGTCTATTCTATTCTATTCTATTCTGTTCTGTTTTTACCAATGTGTATAAATAACCAATGGGAGGGTATAAAAAAGGTGCAGCCAGAGTCTTCACAGTGGTACTGGGTGACAGGACAAGAGGCAACATGCACAACTAGAAGTGCAGGAAATTCCATTTAAACATAAGAAAAATGACTTTATGGTAATGGTGGTCAAACACTGCAACATCAGTTGTGATGTCTCAGTCTCTGGAGATATTCAAAAGCTGATTGGACAAGGCCCTAGTCAACCTGCTGTAGCTGTCTCTGTTTTGAGCAGGAGGTTGGACTAGGCAATCTCCAGAGGTCATGTCCAGCATCAATCATGCTGTGATTCTGTGACATTTTTCATTTTGAGGACAGCCTGTGTTGCAGCTGGAGATGTGTGGTGCTCCCAGCATCTCTGCTTTGGAACTGCTCAGCATGGCAGGCAGCGGTCTCAGCAGAGCTGGGCACAAGATGCAGAACTGGCTTGACAAGAGAGGATTGGCAAGATTTTAGGGTTTATTCCAAATTATAACAAACCTGAACTGGTGGAACACTGACATCTTTGGGGAAACAGATCAAACTGTCCAATTCCATCAGGACCAAGGCTATTTTTTTGCAAGAGCCAATCATGCTGATGAAAATCAGGGATTTGGTGCTGCCTGACAAATACGGTGTGACAGAGGCTATTGGCAGTGAGCAATGGCGATGACCAGGATTGTTTCTCTGTCTCCTTTACCACAAGAGACTTGAGATTTTGCCAGAAGGGCTTTCTGCTGCCAGAAAGTTGTGTGATATGTAGTTAAGTGATGAAACCAGCACTGTGACTGCATCATGTGCACGATGGTGGTGGGGACGGTTACAATGAAGCAAGCACAGCAGTGAGCACAGTGGCAGAAGCCCTGCCCCGAGCCAAGTCCCCAGCCTGGGCTCCTTTCCTCAGTGCCTTAATCATAACTGCAGCTGGATTTCTTAAATCAGTGAGTAAACAGACCTGTTGAAGCCTATCCCCAGGGGGCCTGAAAAAAGATCTGCTTGTCCCCATCAACCCCGCAGCAGCTGCTGGGAGAGGCTGAATGGAACGGCGCTGCGTGCAAACATGCCGGCCCTTTGCACGCGCGGCCGCTGGCTGCAGGACGGCTGGCCAGGCGCCCAGCGCCGTAAAGGGCAACATTTCAGCTAATGGTACACAGCACAAGGTATGGGGTGGATCTAGTGTCATCCCTAAAGAGGCATCAGGTGGCTGCAAAGGGGAGGGAAAGACACGGTACTTCACTCCTCTCCAGGATGGAACGGAGAGATAAATTGGGTAATTACAGAGCTCGCCGCACTATGCGAGTTCTGGCTGGAGTGACTGCAGTCCAAGAAGCGTGAATCCAGGCCCTAGTGCCTGCAGCACGCTGCACGCGCAGGCTGGGAGCATGGATCCCATGGCTCTTGGTAGGACGTGTGGTCTGTGTTTCTGGATCCCCTTGTGAACATCACTATGGATTCTGCTCCCTCTTCTGCACCGCACGCTCAACGAGGGTCCTGAACAGTCACGCTCAGCAGCAGCCTGGGGACCGCGATGCAGACTGGAGCCTGCAGGTTGTGGGGAAGGCCAGGGCCGGTGCTTTGGCATTGCAACAGCAGGATGATGGGTTGAGCCTGGATCTGTTAACCGGGTAGATCCCTTGGTCATTGTAATCCTTCCAGTTAGGAAGCGTTGGTACGGAGAAGTGGAAGCTGTTCGCTAGACTGGAGCAGAGATGTGAAAGTGCAGGCAGCTATGAAAGGGATTACCCCAGGTTGTGATAATGGTCAGACAAAGTCACAGAGCAGTCATCTCAGAATTAAAATGCTGATTGTTGAAGACAGCGCTTAGGCATGTTATTTGGGCTAACCACAGGTCATCAATGCCCTCAACATGTAGACTCTGTTGTGATACTGGCTGGACGCAGGACATAAAAGGGAGGGTAAGATGAGTCTGGATAGTGGGGTCAGTGTCATCTCCCCCTTCTACAGAAAGACTAAGGAAAGTCACTCTATCAGACTGGCTGACCCAGCGGCCAAAGGCAGGGCAGAGGTCCGGCCGTCAGGACCTCTCCAGTTAGGCTTCTGGGGTCATTTCTAGAAGCTTGCAGCACATAATCTTCCTTCTGCCTTGTCACCTCTGACACTGTGTTACCTCCATCTCCTCCCACTTAAACCCTGCTAAGTATCATTGCTAGGACTGTGACTGAAGTGTCTTAGGAAGGATAGCGAAGGTCTAGCCCTCCATATTCCCCCAGAGTTCCTTCATAGCCTTGTGTCCTGAACAAGACCACATGCTGACCGCCCTGTGTGACCCTTCCCACTCTGCACACAGGTGTCAGGTCTTGAGACTGCAGAGAGACTGAGCATCAGATCCCCAAAATCAGTGCGGGAAAGCAACCCAGGCCAGGCAATATGACAGGGCAGATGCAAGACTGCATAGTGCCTGTGCTTGCCTCCTCCCACACTGCTGCTTCTTGAGTTTTGACTTTCACTTCAAAGACAAAGCAGGCCAGAGCTTTGATAAAAAACACAAAATAGGACTCTGTTCTCAACAAGCGTCCTTCTGAGCACAGGAAGGGAAGGAGGCGATAGCTGGGGGATACAGATGGCGTGAATTTATTACTTTTCATTCTTGCTCACGCAGGGGCAGGTTGGTGACAACTGCAACCCAGCCGATGTCTTCTAAAGCTGCCTGTAGCTGAGAAGCCATGAGAAGGCATAAAGGCCCATCGTCACGCCAAGGCACCAAGGGCTGCAGGACTGAAACCGGACGGCTTAGAAGACACCTGGTCCCCGAGCAGGAAACATGCAACGGCTCGTGGAGCTTCAGCCATTAGCCCTTCTTTACCTCTAACCGGCATCCCTGAGTAGACACGCACGAACCAGAGGAAAATGCCCTGACAGAGAGATCAAAGGAACTGTCTCGGTGTTTACCACATCCTGTAGCTTGGGTTGCACAGTACCTTGCTACCCATACTATAATTTTAGTTTTCCTTCTGCGGTGCTGGGCTATCTGTGTCAGTGCTGACCACAAGAAGAGAACTGACCTTTACTAAATCCCGTAACAATTCTCCAGTGTCCTGGACTTCCTTACCTACGATCCATCCGAGGACTGACAGCCAGCCACGCCAGCCGATGCCCTGGGCTTGCCCATATACAGGCCTGGCCCTTGTGTTTGTTGTTTCTCCCATGGGCATGTTTATAAGCCTTGGCCCAGCTTTGTGCAAGAGAGGGAGGAAGGGGGATTTGGCCTGGCCCGGGGCGGGGGCAGAAGGTGGTCACAGTTGTCACACGGACTAATTGCACTTCTAACCCTTCTTTGCTGTTTACAAGCTGCCCCCCACCAAGGACTCGTGTCTCCAGCTGGCTCCTGTGTCTCAGGGTGGAATCACACAAGGCTCCTGCTCCCACTCTGGGCCCTGGTAGCCACCTTCTGTGTGCTAACTCTGACTGAGTGCAGCTTCCACCTGAGCTTTGCTGACAGACTTCTTAGGGGATAGTGAGAAAGATGATCTGTGACCGAACAGATTTATTTAAGTAAGGTGCTTAGGAGAAAATTTATCTTAAGGGATAAAATGGCCTGGTTTGTAGTTTGTATCTGACATCTAGCTAGCTAGAGCTGGCTTCAGGCAAAGCAGTCCCGTTACCATGATTAGAGGCTGCTAAGATGTCTGCAAACGACCGCTCAAGCAGGCAGCTCTGGGTCCCCTGTCCTTGTCCCCAGTGCTGCTCTGCGCCTGCCTCAGCTGGGTCTCTTCCCTTCCACTGGCAGAGTAGGAGGAGGAAGCAGAGCAAGGACAGCAACGTTGGCTGACATCTTCTGAAGCTGCTCTCTCCAAAGCCGGGTAGGGAAAAAGCGACAGTTTTCACAGCCCCTTGTTCTGCCATTCACAGTTATTGCAGCCGACACTCTGCCTTTAGAAATTATTTAATCTTCCCCTCTGGGACAGTAAATCTTGCAGAGGTTGCCAAATGCAGAGCTAACTCATAATTGTCTTCCCCAAGGGCATCCTGGGCAGGCTTAACTCCTGACAATTCCTTCTGCAGAGCCTCTCTCTGCTTTATCTTGCACCCCTCTCCGAAGCTACTGGTAACTTCTGGCTGCTCAGCCCTCTTGGTAGGAACCAGAACACATTTAATTGCTTGTACCTTTATGATATGCTGAGGCCTGTGTCACCTACAGGTCAAGTTCCCAAGGCTCATGGGTGTGGATGTGCTTACATCCCTGAAACTGAGCAAGATGAGCAGATGGTAAACCTCCATACCTTTGAACCGGTCAATACAGATTGAGCGCAGGAATTCCACTACACACCAGATTTATGTGACAGACCCGACCACAGAGAGACACAAGACTGTCCTAGCCCAGGACTCATAGTGCTATTGCATACAGCCACACCTGTATCACGGAGGCATGACAGTCATAGTTGTGCTATGCTCAAGGGTATAGATTACCCTAGCTGGGTGGTGAGAGCGGCTCCGTGTAGATGAGGCTTTGGTTACATTCCAGTGCTCATGCCGCTGTGGACTAACATACCTCATGCTGAAGAAAGGCACTTACCAGGGACTTCCTTCCTCCTTCAGCTCCTGAGGAGCTTTCAGGGATCTTCCTTGTGTGGTACTGTTTCTGTTCTCTCCCTTTCTTGCTGCATCTTTCTCACTGCCTCAGCCCTGCTTCTGTATCGCTTGCCCAGCCACTCTTTCACCTTTGTGGGGGTCATCCTGCTGCAAAAGAAGTATCCCTTGATACAAAACCCTGGAAGACTTTATGCTCTCAAGAAGCAGCGATACAGGGTGCTCAGCGTACAACCCAATGGCTCCTTTCATGCAGCTGGGAGAGGTGCTACTCGCTTTCACTCATGACTCATTTGAGTCAGTTCATTTCCTTGCACCACTGATCTGGGGAGCTGTAGCAAGAAAATGCATGCACTTCTGTCTTCAGGTTCCCCTCCCTCATGCCCATACTGCTCGCAGTACTTCAGAGAAGACTGCAGCACCTTTATCCCATCAGGACTGTTCATCACTCAGCTAGAAACGTAAGAAAACACTTGCACAAAGAGCAGCTGCTGGTTGGGTACTGCTGGTAGCGGGGTAGGAGTGGACTTCAGCAGGCAGGTTGGGCGGCTTCTATTCCCAGCATTGGAGGAGGTTAGGGCAGAGCAAAGCTGGACCTCCTGGTGACTCTCTGCATGTCTTTGAAGGTAGCCATTGCCAATCTCTGTTTGAGTTTACTGTTGCTGGGCTACCCCAGGAACTGCTGAACTTGTTGGTCTCTTCTGTACTGCTCCATAATGGAAAGCCGGGGATTAAGTGGGAGCCATGACAGGCAGCGATTCTGCCTGTCCCCTGAGCAGCCTGCCACCCTCCCACTGGTTCCTGGCTGCACAACGGCACGTCAGGAATTGGATAGGGCTGGCAGAGACCTGGCTGTAACAGGATACCCTTGTCCTTTCCTTCTGTCACTGGGACAGAGAGATGAGGTTATGGCACATGGTATGCGGGGGCTGCCAGGTGGCACTGGCCAAAGGAATGATGGGACCTCAAGAGGGGAAGGTAACTGGCCACCCACCACCAAGAATCAGTTTGGTTCAATGGTTGGAAACCTCCCTGATGAGAAGTTTGGACACAAAGTCCTGAGCTGTAACTCAGGTCACCTGGCAGGCTGGGCCTGGGAACAGTATTCAGTAATCCTGACTTCAGGTCTCCTTAACCAGTAGACATATCACTGTTCTCCCAGAGTTAGGCAAAGAATTGGAAGTCCTGACCCTGAGTTCTCCTTTTCCTTTCCACCCCTTCCCTTCTCACCATTAGCTCCCACCCCTTGGCCTTCAGCTTGGGACTGTAATCTTTGAAACAAGAGCCCTGACTTCTACCTTGTCTTCAGTTTACAATTCACTGGACTCCTTGCTCTGCCTGAGTTTTGGTTGCTGTCGCTTTCCCCTAGCATGTGCCAACACCCCATTGCCTCCAGAGGTCAGAACCAATATTTCTTGTTTTGATCTCACTACTCTGTGATTTCAGCCAACATATGAGGAATTTCAATAGGGCTCTTGTGTTTCACCACCGCAGTGTAGCAGCAGACTGTAGTCCTCCTCAGAGTTCATCCGTAAGAGACCTGGCTATAATGAGTCTCACAGCTCTGGAAGGCAATTTCTTTAGTCCCTAAGTAGGACTTACATACAGTTTGATCAATGCTACATCAGACCCCCCCGGGAGTCTCTGGGATGGCCATATTCTCCACCCATAATGTATAATCTACAGACTGAAACATTATCAGTTGGTCTGGGCACAGCAGGAGCTGCCTGGGGGGATCTCCAGCATGGTCCAAAATGCCCATGTGAGACTCCTGCAGCAATTAGTCAAACACTTAATTGTGAAGGACGCTAGGAGTTCAGTCAATTGCTTGGTCTCAAGTCAGCTCACGGTCTTCATCAGCCCATTGGCTCATCTACGCAGCTGAACAGCTGGGGAGTTCCTGGTTTAACTATGCTAGGTGTGGATAGAGCCCTGCCACCCAGCTACACAGCAGTTATAACTCTAGGACAAACCTGAGTTTCATACTTGCAACTTAAATTCCGTATCTCTTGCCACAGACCAAATCACTGTAGAAAGAACGACATGAAAGTTTAAGTTCGTCTCATTCAAAGACATTAGCATTTTGCTGTAGTTGCAATCATTTTGGTGCACCAGTTGGCTGATAATTCATGAATTCTAACAAAGATACCTGTCTGCACAACCCCATGCAGTATTCCACAGAAGCAAAATGTTGGGGCATTTCTGTTGCTGGAGTTGCATTCCCAGCAAAAGAAAGGCACCAAAACCAATACCTCGCTGCTGTCAAAACAATTTCCTCTGAGCATCGCCGGTAGTTCCTTTCCAGGTCACTTAACAACTAATTTCTCTGTCTTGATTAAAATATAGTCTCTAGTCATGCAATTTGGATCTTTAATCAGCAATGTTAAGCGCATACCTCAGCACAAGCCGTATAGGCTCTAAATTCCTAATGTTGGGGAAAGCAGGGGCAAGAATGCCTGTATGGACCCAGGTCCCATTTGCTGTGTTCCCAGTTTTTGGCACGGCTACTCATTTTGCCAAGCTCCGATACAGGTTTTGTTGTTCTTCAGTGGCTCTTTGGACTGTTCTTGGCTTGCTAGCAGAGGATGGCTGGGTAGCATTCATGTGCTAGAATTATGCAGGGGAGAGTAGCAGGTCAGGACCAATGCTCAAGCTGGATTAGGTTGGATTTCACATCCCTGCTTCTAAACTTTCAGCTTGTTCTTAAGGTCTGAGGACAATGGCATGGGGAAATTGCTATTTTCCCATAGGTAATCCTAATCAGATGATGGTAAAGAAAAAGAAGGAGAAATGGGAAACTGCTAGAAGCAAGGAACCTTTCCTTACCAAGAGCAAAACCAGACCATTTGCAAGGCAGGCTCACTTTAGGATGGATAGTGTTCAGCTCCCTTTTCTGGCTCCTGCCTTTATTCCAGGGTCTCATGGGATGCTGCCAGCAATTTCCATGCTGATTCACAAAGGTGTTGCTTTGCAAATCTCCCTCGTTAGCCTTAGCTTCATTGTCTTGGTGATTGGAACATGTATTTCCTTCAGTGATAAATCTGCTCACCGTTACATTGCCGGATCATTTTGTTGCGGTTAAGAACCAAGGGCTACCACCTGTCAGCCTGCAGACAAGGGAAGACCTTATGTAGACAGATACTGCTTAGGTTAAAAGACTTAAACTCACCCTTCAGCATAGCTCGTCAGGCAAGCACTAACGCACCAGTCATGTCTGGGCAGTCACTAAAGAAGTTAATTTCTTGCCTGTGTCCTGGGGCTGAAAAGAAGCATTTAAGGACAGAAAATCAGCCAATGCCTGTCGTGAGACAGACTTCAGAGCCTCAGAGCTGAGGAATTAATTGGATTGTCTTCACAACTCCACATTTTCTTTCCTTACAGTGCTGTCGATAGGCTAACGATTAGGGAATAGCTACGAATAGCTCCTGAGAAAGGGCTTTACAGCCTTCTCAAACCCACTTCTTCAGGCTTGCAGCTTCACCATGAGATTCAGTTATGTTAGTACGCAGAGAGGATGAACGTACACATTTTCCGTCAGTAAACTGTACACAAGATGAATTCAACATGCCCAGATTAGGGACTGATAAACTCTGGCAGCATGCACACCGGGATACGTGTAAACGATTCCCTGCACACCCTTTCTGTACCCCTCCTCCATGATGGAGCACAGCCGGGGCATGCACACTACTGGTCACCCAGGTCGCGTCTTCCACGGAAATCCTGGCACATAGACCAGCAGCCAACAGGACTAAGTCTCTGATTTGGACAATCGGGACACCAGAGCCACGGAATTACCTTCTCTGTGTGCTCGACAAGACCTCTGCTTTCTCATCCGTGGCACCACTTAAACCCTCATGGGAGTTACCCCGTCTTCCCTTAATGACCTGGAGTGGAGCCTACAGCTCAGGCTTGGAGGTAAGGATTATAGTCCCACACTGCCCTACTGCTGGTGTGCAGAGGTCCTATCCCCATTCTGCCTCATCCACAGAGCAATTTCTTGAAGCGAAGTGGGGTCTGGTTTTTGCAATACCTTAAAGGGACTGTTTCACTGCAGGGATTCTCATTACCGCATGTCAGTCCCTCAGATGCTCACACTGCTGCCTTGCAGTAGCTGAAGCTTCCAGTGCTGGGAGCGCGCCAAGGATTCAAACACCCATACCCACTAACCCCTGCCTCAGGAATCCAGATTTGCCTGGGACTTAGTAACATGACCTGTTTTCCACCAGCTCTAAACTGCTCCCTCCAGAACTGAGCTTCATCTTCTTCCATGCTTAGTTTCAGCCAAGAAATGAAATCACTGCTAAACATCCACTGAACTTTGTTGGCCCTGTTAGCTTCTGCACTTCTACTCAAAAGCAATAATACTCCGTGCTCAGTTTTGAAAAAGGCACATCTCTGCTTATGTTCCCTGCTCTTCCTAAACAAGCAGGAGCTGGAGGGCACATACTTTTTGCATTGGAAAAAGAGAAGAAATTGCCGCAAACTTTCTTTGCCAAGGAAGAGAAGACAAGGCTGTGCTGCTCTGTCCATCTCCTGGGCACTTGCATGGTCCCAGCATGAAGGACCAAGAGAGAAAGCCTGACCCAGATCCTGAGGTGTCCGAAATGGAGCTCCCATGGGATTTGCAGCAGTAGCTTTTCTTAGGGAGTGAGTCACATAGCTGAAAAGTGAGGCAGTGTGACAAGCATTAAGAGGATGTGCCATCGCAACCTTGTGCCGAAGTTATTCAGAAAAGGATCTTTCCTAAGTGGGTTTTCTGTCATTTTGGTCACTCCTGCTTCCCCAGCACTCGCCACACATCACCTTCTGTCCCTCTGAGCTCATTCCCACTCACTAGCACTCGCACTCACTTAACCTTTAGTGCTGCCCTTAACTCAAAAGCAGTGCTGGAAACTTGCCTCTCCCAGCCTTTGGCCTTCTTCCAGTTACAAGAGACGTGTTAATGAGAAGACCTCATATCTAACCGTCTAGTCAAGGCACTTCCAAAATGCCAGCCAGCACAGTAGCTGGATGTGAAAAACAGGAAACCAGCTAACGTCAGCTCAGACCAAGACTCAAATTCAAGCCGCAGCAGAGAGAACCGACGACCACCTGGAGCGCGCACATCGAGAGATGGTTCGAGGGTCCTCGGAGAAGCGTTACGTTCACTGGAAGACCCAGCTGGGCGTGAGGACCGTCAGCTCCCGCTCGCGGGTTGCGGGGACACATACCTGGCAGCGGAGGAGTCAGTGGTGTACGCGTGGGAGAAAGGTCAGGAGACCGCAGAGGGCTTTTCACTTGCGAGCTAGGCGATGGGAACGGTCAGGGAGTGATGAATATGAGCAGCTGGCAGAGAAGTTCACCATGAGACAGTCCAGTTAGGGAGCGAGAACTCAGCAATTTTGATGTTGGGCAGGTTTTTTACGATACCCTGAGAACTAGGTGCCATAAGGCACATAAATCAAAGCAGCTTCTTGAAACCGAGACAGGCTGAGGCCCTCATGCCCTGAGATGAGAGCAGCTGAGGTGACACCGGATAGCCCCCTGTGTACACGGGCGCTGTTTGTGCCAGTGGGGAAACCACTCCCTCCTGATCTGGAGTAAAAAAATAAATGACATTTCTGAGGAATCAGCTTGGTTACTTACGAGTTTCAGAGAAACAGACGGTTTTCTTCGCATGGTGTAAAAAGGCACTATACTGTATCAGAAATCACAAAATCTTTACATTCAGACCAGACTCTTAAAAACTTGGGTTATATTTATTTTTCTTTTAAAAACAAACCATATCAAATTAAAAGTGAATTCAAGAACGTCTTTTCAAGGCTGGTCATTTCATATCCAACTAATAAAAAGATTTAAAGAGGGAAAGCAATGCTGCTTCACTGGCATCTCTGCAAATTTTAATGAGTTAAAGCTTTTTTTTGCTTATCGAAGTGGTACAATATTGACCCAAATATAAAATCATTTTATTTGTTTCCTGCTAGAAATTAGGCTATGGAAGAATGTACTCTTTCTGTAACTTTGGACTATGTTCCAGGAAAAGAGGCACATTTAAAGGCCTCTTTAAAAGTCTTAGGCAGCAACATAATTTTGACAATTGCCTTATGAGAACCAGAGACAGTCTGGTAGTTCACCAGTGTTAGCCAGTTATTCCTTGTTCTTTAAATCAGGTAGTTTTATCTGTAACACAAAGTTTGAAAAGCTTGCCTCAACATAGTTGTACTTAGATAATAAGAATACCTGTAACACATCAGACCAAAAGTCTAACGTAATCCAATATCCTGTCTCTTAAAAAAAAAATAAAGAACAGGGCAAGTGTATGGTGATAATTCCTCAAAGACACTTTCCAGCTTTCAGCAGATTTTGACTTTTTTTTCCCCGTGGATTTGAGAATCAAACTNAGTCCTTGGCAGCACTGCCAGTTGGTGCACAGAAGGAAGAAAGAAATCTCCCTTGAATCTGATGGAGGCAGAGAAGAAGTGAAGCTCCAGCCAAGCAGAATGGGAATCCCTGAGATATGACCACAGTACGGATGAGTAACCGAGTCCAGCATCTTAGTTCACTCTTAGCGTTTTGAAGTTCTTCATTGCTGCTCTCTTTTTTAGCCACTGCATTGGGATACTTTGAAGATGAAGCTGATGCAGTCGTGATCTTTTCCTGTTGGCAGAAAACACTGTACCCCATTACGGGCCCTACTGCAAACAGAAAGAGAGTTAGTATCCACACCAAGCATTTATAATCCTGTGTTACTCAGCTGTGCAACTTTTCTGTGAGGGAGAGAGGGCTTATGGCAGTACACCATCCCACAGACCTGATGCCTTCAGCAATCCTCCATAACATTACTCTCAATGACATCTGTTTTCCTAATATATTATTCCTCTTTCCCTGACTGAAGTCCCAAGTGCCCACCATTCACTGTAAGCAAGTGATCAGATAGATAGTGCTGATTTCCTTGAGGTCCCCCAGCTTTCCTTTGCTCACTGCATCTTTGCTTGCAGAGCCCTTCTCGCCTGTACGCTGCAGGAGAACTGTCTTCCCGCTGCCCATCCCGAAGAGTAAAGGCTCCTTCAATGGCCTTTGACGTGCTCCTTCCGGACAACTTCTGGCCACTGTTCTCCTCCAGAGCTCCTTGACGTCACTGCACCCAAGCAAGAAAAGCAGAGCAGGTCCAGCCACAGTGACCAGGGTCAGTGAAGAGTCAAGATCACCAGGCAAGTCCAACTTGACAAGGCAAGGCTAAGGACAAGCCAGGAAGTCAAACCAGCATCGGTATCAGCACGGCACAGGCATAGCCGAGACATAGCTCAGGCAAGGAGCAAGGAGCTTAAATGCAGCTCTGAGGAGTGGGAGAGCTTCTCTGAGCTCTCTCTCACCCCCAGCATTTTCCCCAGCAGTGCGATTCGAGGTGACGCAGGTGTGCCATGTCAGAGCTGGCCTTGAGCACAAGTAGCCAAACCCTCGGTGGGAGGAAAGCGGAGCACTCTCAGGGCCCTGACAGCAGTGTCCCACGTTCAGCGAGCACCCAGACACCAGAGGGCTGGCAGAGACCTCTTTCTCTCAGTGCTCGTGATGCTGCCTCACCATAACATAATTACCGGTCCCAAATAGCTCAGGGAGGAATCTCGCGAGGATGTGGATTCTAGCGCACGTACACCAGGCAGGTATCGCAGGGTCCACGTCTTACAGAGAACGTATTAAAGCTTTACCCCTAGTCATCTGAATTTAGCAAACCATCTCTCTTGTATCGCAGAGGTGAGCTGTTTACAAAGCACTGTCAGTCCATTTAATTGGCTCTTTAACATCATGAGAAATGTTCCGTGGCAGAGAGTTCCTGGGAAACCCTCCAAGATGTGAAATGGAGACGTACATCTATGCAGGGAGGACAAACAAGGCTAGTCTCCCAGACCCAAACCTCACAACTGAATCATCCCCCCTTGGATGATGGTAAGAGTCCAGGGGATGTAATAACCACCCCCATGGCCAATATAACAGTAATTTTTAACAGCGCAAGGGACGGTCGTGCCATTCTGCCACAGAGGAGAACGGCTCCCACGGTGCCCTCTTTTCTGCTCAGCCTTACCATAAAGACATACGGCCCGGGCAGGTTCTGGAGCCAGTCAGCTTAGTTTAGGGACGTCTGGGTCTAGGTATCCTAATATGCGAGCGTCCTGACGTTACAGAGAGCTAGGACACCCGCGTGTTAGCAAGGCGGCTTGACTTGCTCTACTTACGACCCTATCTGCGGGTGCCTGTAAGCTTGTCAGGTCCGGTCGTTCGGACAGGAACTGCTGACATTATTGGTGCATCTTGCCCCGTGCAGAACAGAGTCAGAAACGATCAAACAGCAAGTTTTTTTTCCTCAGCAAAGGAAGAATGAGTTTGTATTAAAAAGCATCAGTTTGTAGAGAAACAGGAATGTCGTTTCACAGCCCTGCTTAACCCTATTCCTGAAAAAAAAAAAAAAATCCACTCAGACCCGATTTCTCTGAATCGCTGCGGTGCAACCGAAGTCAGAAGCACTGTTTCTGCGGAGCGGGAGGGACGGAGAGGAATCCATGTGCCGTGCTCCCGGCAGCCTTGCCTCCTGCGCCTGCGAAGATGAGCCTTGTGTCAGCATGGAGACGTGAGAAGTGGGAGAGGGAAAGGAGCCTGAGCCGGGAAGGTCGCAGGAGAAACCGGGAAATGAGGCTGGGAAAAGCTGGCTGGTAGCAGGGGAACTAGAACTAGCGGGACAGAGAGGCAGGGCCAGGGTAAGGGTCCTAGGAAAACGTGAAAACTTGGATTTGAGAGGGCACGTGGGGCCAGTCACGGAACTAGCTCAAGTAACTGAGCCCTTGAGGGGAATTCGGAAGGACTCACGTCTTGCTGATGACATACGTGTGCCATGTCAACGATGCTGGGAAAGACCTGCCGGGCTGCTTCAGCTCGCTTTTGCAAAACGTGGATGCAGTCTGCTACGGCAGCCACGCGCCTGTGTTGCCCTCCAGTGGTAAACCTGGCGTTTCCCCAGAGTAACGGAGTAGTACTGGAAGGGACGGGGGGACCCGTGGCCCTCAGCCTGGAACACGCGACTAGGCAAGGCTTTTATTTCCTGATGGTCACGCACACCCCATGATTAGTTTGAATATCAGGGTTTGTCTCCCAGAGCCTTAGCGCTATTCAGACACGTCTGCTCTGTTTGACCAGAGGCAGACCACAGCACAAAATCACAGTACTGGTATCGCCACTGTTCCGTCAAAGCACAAATTCAATTCTTCCTGCTGTGAAAGTATACCAGTTTGAGCTGCCCCGCTTTTGTTAATTTGGTTTAATACTTTCAGTTGCGTGTTGCACGCTGTGATGAAAGTCGTTTGTCCTCTGATTGCCTCTGTGCAACAATTATTGACAATGCTTATGCTATACATCTGTTACGTTGAAGAGCAGAAGGACAAGCCTCTGAACACAAGACTTCCTCTCCTTACAATTTTATCGAAGTTCCATCAACAAGCTTCAGGCTTTCCATACTAAGATCTGGTTGAAAATTAAAAAATATTTACATACAGAGCACAAACCCTTTATTTCTGTAAGTCAGATCAGCAAAACCACGATTTCACAATTTTAAAAATAAATTGTCCCGTGTTCCCAGAGGCTTCCAAATCAGGCAGCAGTTTACAGTCAAAACCTGCCCTTGGAAGAAAACCCCAAACCAACGCACCACCACCACCTAATTCTGAGCAGGTCTCAGCTCATACAGCCTTAGGAACCACCAGCACATCGTGCTGAAGGTCTGTCCAACATTACCGAGCGTAAGCTCCAAGCTGCTGTGAACCAACCCCATCCACCGCCCGCAGAGCATCGCCTCAGCTTCCCCCAAGCCCGCTGGTTGCGGTGCTGCCGGCACAGAGCCCTCCCTCCTCTGCCTCCCCAAATCTCCTGGTCACGATCTCCAAAAGCAGAGCAGTAGAAGTGGTGGGCAGGACTCACATTTTAAAGGAGTCACGACTTCTAAGCCGTTCTGAAAGAAAACGTAACCGAAGGAGAGTTGCTAGGTGAAGCTTTGACACAACTTGGGAAGGGGATCCGCCAGCGTGGACTGGACAGCATACTGGCTCCAGCTGGTGTGGAGTTGGTGTGGTGCTGTGCTTTAGATTGTGACCAAAACAACGCTGCAAACGAACTAATGTTTCAGCTGTAGCTGAACGGTGCTCGCGCAGCATCAAGGCCGCCTCTGCTTCTCGCTCTGTCCCTGCCCCCAACAAGTAGGCTGGGGGTACGCAGGAGGTTGGGAGGGTCACGGCCAGGCGGATGACCCGAACTAACCGAAGCGACAGCCCACGCCATCAAACACTGCGCGCTCCAATACAAGCCTGGGGGATCCCGGAGAGCGGACGTTGGGAGCGATGGCGTTTGTCTTCCCAAGTCACCGTTGCTCGGCGTGCCGGAGCCCGGCTGTCCCAGAGATGGCTGGACACCTGCCTGCCCGTGGGAAGGGGGGAATGGATTCCTGGGTTTGCCTCGCTTGCGTGCCCGGCTTTTGCTTTCCCTGTTGAACTGTCTTCCTCTCAGCCCACGAGTTTTCTCACTTTTACCCTTCCCATTCTCTCCCCCATCCCGCCGGGGGGGGAGCGGGGAAGTGGCTGTGGGGCTGAGCTGCCGGCTCGGGTTAGCCCAGAAGCACGGGGGTCAGGAGCTGAAGGGAAAAACTGGTAACACGTGAGTAACTGTTTTCTCCCTTCCTTTCTATCACCTGTACAAACTCCCTATGAGCTGGAAGGGGCGTATCAGTACTATTAAATTACTCCCTTTTAAGTTCTAGCTACACCCATTGTCTTTGTGTGTTACTGAACAAAGTAAGAGATGCCTCTGTCTGCGCCAAGGTCTTTATGGGACTTTAGATCCACAACTACAACCACGAATCGATTCAAGAATGCCAGACTTCAGCAGCAGTAAAACTGATTAACTGTTGGTGTCCGCTGAACTGCATGTAAACGAAGCTAATTTGGGAAAATGCAAAAGAGTAACAACGAAACACCCAGTACTCATTTTCTAACACTGAAAACAAAGCTCTGCAGGATTCTTCCTCAAAACAGTTCTGGAAAGATACTTCATTACACCAGTCCTGGAACTCTCCCACCACAGAAATCAAACTTCCCTTCTTCCTCTATCAGCACTCACTGCGGGACTGTGTTTGACTCTAGTCATATATAACCACAGCAAATGATTAGAACAAGACCTGCTAGCCAACAGTGGTCAGGAAAAAAAAGTTTCCTCTGTACTACCATGCTCTGAAACTTTATGCACGTGAACTGTAAAGCAAGTAATGTTGAGTTGATACTTTCAATACTTCCCTATCTTTTGAAATGTGCAATTAGTTCTGGTCTACCACTTGTTTCCTGCTAATAATTTCACAAGCAAGGCACCTCACTAGTAAATTTACTTTACCATTCGAAGATCATACTTGGGAGTTACAAAGTAAGTGCACTCAAGTGTGGTAGTTTAGACAAAAATTTTGGGACTCCCCCCC
>VYZV01025891.1:327106-390035 GCA_013401275.1 Pandion haliaetus | reverse complement strand
CGTTCCCCAACCCCCACACTGCCGGTTCCCCTTCTTCAGTCTGTTCTCCCAGAGGCGCTACCACCGTCACTCCCCTCCCAGAGGCGGGTCTGACATTTTGGCGCCGGGGAATTTTCCAGCAGCTTCTGTAAGGGGCCATCTCTGCAGCCCCCCTCCCCTGCCACCAAAGAAAGCCGCGCCACACAAACCCATAACACTTTCACGTTGTTCCTTCAAGCTTTTCAGAGTGTACACAAATCAAAATATATGTCCATATGTACCATTGTGTAAATTGTCTGTAGAGACCCTCATCTGTGTTCATGTATATTTTATTGCTTTTTTTTCAGCACACACAGAAGCTAAATTGATACTTTGACTACCTTTATGCTCAATGCATAAATAAGCTTTGTGGGTGTGATCAATACCAATGAAGTTTATTTGCAAACACAGATCTTGTACTGAAGTAATTCTAAAGAGATTTTGAGCAGGAATGGGACAAGTAATGGTCATGATGTGAAAATACTAATGTTACTTAGGGGTGGTAGAGTCTCCTGCCATTGAGGTACTTTTAATTTTGGTTGTTGGTCTGATGTGTCAAGCAAAGCCAGGAATGAAAGACTAGTAGCAAAACAGAACTGTTATGTGGTATTTTAAAAGAAATTTATTTTCTAACACTATCATCAGAGGCTGCCTTCTGGTTTCATCTAAATTAAGTACTCTTACTGTTCTGATAAAGAATATGTTGGTGGGAGAGTATGATTGGCTGAGCTAATACAGCTAGCGAGCATCTTGAAGTGTTTATTCTATAGTATTTTCAGATAACTTCTTTATCCTTTCCTCTCCTCCCCCCTCCCCCCCTTTAGAGTGACAACGTTACAGACTTAAAATGGAAACTACATTTATCAACCGTAGAAATAAAAGATTAGGAAACAGCTTCTAATATGAAAAAAGTTGCCAGCTTTGGCAACTGGGTCTTATTTACCAGAGCATGTTAAGTATAATGTAGATCAGATGCAGACTGACTTAATGGACAGTTTAAGTTTCTAAGAAGAAGTTAGCACTTCTTGTGAGTCTCCTAAACATGCAATCTGAATTTGGTTGTTTGCTTCTTCTAATAAAAATGCTGATCAAACAGCACTCAGGATTATTTGTCTACTGCATAAAATTAGGTATTCTAAGCACTTTCCAGGAAACGTGGACACTGGATCTTTCATGAGGCTTTGTGGTTTTTTTCATGTTTGTACTTCGGGTGATTGTGAACTTCAGATGATTGGAGTGGGGACTTTTGCCTGCTTGGGTGATATTTACATGCATAAGGACAAAGGACAAATTAGAGGTCGAAACATAACTTTAATCCCTTCCAGGGTAAGTAATCAAAAGTGATCTTTTCTCTGGTATTGTTTTAATCTGACTCTGGTAAAATTTTAAATTTCCACATGTGTAAAACTAGATGTTGCTTATGATTCATTTATCTTTCTATTCTGTTGTATGCCTGAAGAATGTATGTTGGCAATACAAATCTCTTTCCATTTCTGTGCAAAATACACAGTGGATGGTTTATTGGCCTTGAGTGCCTTTATTACCATGGTGAGACAGTGTTCCCTGCTGGTGTTGGATATGTAGGTCACTCACTGTCTGAGCTTGTGAGTACCAGGGCTGTGGATGGTGCAGCTTTCTCGTTAGGGTGCTCCAAGCAGCGCTGAACCCAAGGATACTGGAGCTCAAGCCCCCCACAGCAGATATAACTCAACCAAAAGTGTTGAGCTTCACTTTGCATCTATGGTTGTTAGCAACCTCCTCCTCCCTGATCACTACCCTATGCACAAAATAAAAGCCCCCTCCCCTCCCCAAATCTCATCCATCAGAATGTGTTCTTTAGTTTTCAGCTGCTGGTGCAAATGACCGCATTACTTTCCAGCTTTGTCTAGGCCATGGGGCTGATGAGGCCTTCCCAGCTTGTGTTTCAGTGTAGGCAGGCTCGATGTTAGCTTCAGCTGTCTCGGGAGTCTGCCTAAGAAATCCTCATAGTCTCTGAAGGCACTGAAACAAGTGGGCTGAAGACTTCCTGAAGCTTGGTGTCTTTAGCATGATGGGACACAGCATCAATGTTTTCGGGAGGCTTTTATAAAGACTGCTTTCATGCTGCTGAATTTGATCTCTGCCCCGATTTAGGAGCTTGGCAAAGCAGAGGATAAATTCACTCCAGTTTTCCCGCCTAGTAGTAGTAGAGCGTTGTTCTTTAGTTTGACACTGCTGATTGTTTCTGGTACAGCCTAATCGTAAACTTTCCTTCACTGGAGGGAAAGACCTAACACCAGAGTCCTTCCTCTCCAGCACAAACTTAAGAGCAAGGCTCTTTAACTGGGGGGCTTCCCCTGCGGGGGGTCTCTCAGCGGCACAAAGATCCTGTACCAGTAGAGATGGGAAGGCTTTCTCTCACATTCCTGTTGCTAATACAGAAGCTATTTGTCAGGTCTGCTACTAGGAACATCTTGGTTTTCCACCAAGACTTAGTATAATTAATTACCTATGGCTTAAGGTTAGTTCAGGGGGTTGATACTGGGGCTGGTGTGGAGGCTTGGAGTAGTAGGACTCCCAGTCTGTTTGCCTCTTTGGGGAATGTCAAAAATCAAGTTTTGCTCTTTACAGTAACAAAATTTTTCATATGTCAGTAAAAATATCAATATATTGATACAATGAAAATACAAGAATAATCTTCTGCTACTAATATTCTGGTGACAGGCTAAGCTGAATGTTACTGAATGGAGATTTCTAGGTTGGAGAGAGACCCAAGTCTGTTCTCCCTTCAGTAAGTGTGTGTTTTTCCTATTAACTTTGAAGGAATTTGTTTACATGTGTTGGAAAAAAAAAAAAGTGGATGTAGAAGATGGCAGTTGGAATGCTAGTTATTAGCTTGCCTTCAGCCCTGCAGTAAAATGCAATGTTTATACAGCAGTATTCATTTTCAAACTGCTACTGAATAGTAAATCTAGCAACACTTTTGTAGGAGTGGCTGGTATTATCTTCACCATTTACAACTGCAAAAACTGTAGCAAAGAGCTAATTTGTTCAAGATGACCAGAGTAATTGGTGGCAATGCTGTGATTAAAATGATTAAGTCTGCAACTGCATGTCTGTGTCTATAGCTGGAAGACTCTGTTTTTTAAATGGCTACTCCTGAGGGTGGCAGTACCTGTGCACTTTCACAACCGATGGAGCCAGAGATAGAAAGGTCAGATGCTCACGTACGCTGTTTAGTGCCTTCTTACCGCTTATGACTGTAAGACATAGCACCTACACTGGTTATGCCTGTCAGGTTCATGGTCTTGGTTCTGTTTTTTTCGGTCTTACATCTTTACTAGCTGTTACTACATTTGATGTCTCATGGTTACTGCTTTTAACTGCATTTGGATCCTTCTGTCACTGTTCATGCATATTACTTTGTAGTAAAACTTATCGAAATACACAACTTTGCATCGTGTACTACATCTTGGTCTATTTTTGTGTGAGAGTCTGCTGCTTCTCTGTTCTGACGATTTCCATTTTTTATGGCAAAAGTTCAAGTCCTTGAACAACTCTAAATCTGTTGTTAATGGGAGTATTAAATACAAATTGCCTGCAATCCAGCATAGGTATTGGGACTTTCGTATCTTATTGTTTTACTTGCCTTATAATTTGTTTTTAACTTTGTGCATGGTCTGTGTCTTAATTCCCTGAGGACACTTCACTAAACATAAATGAAACTTGATTTTTATGAAGTCATCAGATTGATCTGTCATGGCCTATGTTAGGAAGCCTACATACTCTTATTTCTCACTTTTATTTCTAGATTTGTTCATGGTTACAAATGAGATTGAGAGAAGAACCATTTTCCATAGGCCTTAGTAACTTTATCCTTCATCAAAATGGCCTGTAAAATTAAACAAGTTTTCCGTTGGTGTGACTCGTCAACAGCTCTTGCTGTTACAACTTTCTATTCTGACAAGCCCAAACTCATTTTACCCTGACGTAACCATCAGTTTTAAGTACAGTTACTGTCTTCATCTTCTGGTTTAGCAGCTGTTTGATAGTGATCAGCTTAACCAGCTCAAAACCAGCAGTGATGCATGTTACATTCATCTGCTTGGAAAACAGGCTGCTGAAATCATGTGTGGAATCTTACTAGATTAGTTGCCAACTAATTAGTTTGACTAATTTTTCTAAAATAAGAGGCAAGAACTTGACATCATCTCTAAATATGAATGAAACCCAAGACAAAATGCTTTTTCTACCATATGCAGGAAAATGCATATTGAGCAATGTATGAACAAATACACTACCTCCACCATGGCAATCAAATCATTTCTCTACCAGTTAAGCAAATACAGTCAAAGTCTGTTAGTCCGGAACAATGCAGTAAACAGTTTTGCTGGTTTCTGCCTCATCACTGAATCATGAAAAGCAGTCACAAAATCAGACCAGTCTTGCCAAATAAAAAAGCAACTCAGAATGGATATACAGAAAAGGCTGCTTGAGACAGTTTTCTACACAGCAACAGTAATGATTTGTTTGGGTTTTTTTTTTTTCCCCTAGTTGAAAGATTAGTGACAGCCCTTCCCCGGCCCAAAGACTGACTTTCCTCTGCATCGCCTTGCGCAGAATACGACTTTGCTTCAATATGTTGGTACATGTAATTCATACCACTAGAATTGCATAAAATAGGAAAAGGTGCTAGAGAGAAGGGTAGTTGCTACCAGTTAGGTAGTGTTATCCAGCCATCGTAACGCTTGGGTGTTTGTCCTGCACTACTGCTGTCATGGTACGGCAAGAGTCGTAAGATCAGGTAAAAACCAATATGCGTCTTCAGCTAGGGCCAAGAAGGGAATGAACAATGCAGAAAGGCCAGCTGAATTGAAAAAGATTAAGTCTGCGTCTGAGGAGCAAGAAGCCTGTATGGTACCTGCTTTCAAAATGTTTATTCAAAAGTGATAGGAAGCAAATGTCTATCTTTTGATTTAAATTGTTTTCTGTATTACGGAGTTGTTACACCATCTATTATATTCATATGCATTAGGGAGTATCTGTTTTGTGGACTGCTTTAATATTAGCGGATTATGCTGATAGAAACTATTTGAAAGAACGTTTGTCCTGAAGTTTGTATTAAAAAGAACGAGTCCTGTTCATTAAGGGTGAAAAGAATGTAGGAAGTTGGCAAAAGCTCTGTCTATCTGTAGTGTAGTTTTGCCATAAAGAAAGCTCTTCTGTTGTTTTTTTTCTTGAGCAATTGTACAACAGAACTTTAATTTTGAAGATCAAATATCTGTACTGCAAATGCCAATTTTCAACATGTTTAGATGGATAATCTGCTGGAATAGGTTACAGTCCTTACCTTTTAAATTTGTTTACTGCACAGAGCACTCTGAATTTATACCATATGCTAGTCAGTCTCAACAAAAACACATTTTCTTCTGTGTTGTGGGCTAGGCATGTTACTGGTACATGGTGCCAATAGGCACCAAAGATTTCAGAAATGGATTTCAGCTCTTGCATTTCATTACACTGAGGGCACTAAGATTTCAGAAACTGGCATTAATGTACCTGTCCATTAAGAATAACTTGATACCATCTCATTTTAAAATACAGTGTTTCAAAATCTTGGTGTGTTCTGTGAATGATCTATTTATGATTGATTGGTACGTTGTAATTATAGGGGAGCTGTAAGTTGCCGGACCTGCAGAGAGGCTAATCCTTGTTCTGCTTCTTTCATATTGTTCTTACTGCTTTCACTTGCCTTCCAGTTTCTGGGTCAAATTCTTAGTTGGTTTCCAGGTAGAGGTCAGACTTTTACCTGTATATCAGCAGTGCCTTATTTGCCACTTGCTCCCTCCCCACCTTTTTTCCTTCCTAGGTGCTACCTTTATGGAGTTTTAGCTAAATTAGTACAGTTTTTGTTTCTGCATTGGATACAGTTTCTTAGTTTAGAAGATACCAATAGGAGGATTTAAGTCAGTGCCTTCACCAAGTAGCTTGAAGAGTATTTTAAAGCAGCCTTACTCCTGGATAGAAAAGCCCCTTATGGCAAATCTTTTTCAAGATGCCAGACTGAAAAAGCAGTAAAGCAGGCGGTGGTTTCTAGAGAACAAAGTTTATAAAGAACTGCTTAATGCCTGACCAAAATGAATCCTTAAAATACACTACAGGCTGCAGTTGCTGATTGCCTCAAAGAAGGTGGGGAGGAAAAGCAGAGACTGGAAATCCGATGATGGCTGTCCCGAATATTGCCAGACCAGATGTCCATCAAAAATACGCAGAGACGAAAGAAATGTTGAATATACAAGCTTTAGTGAATGGTCTTCATGTTAATGCTGCTCTTTCTTAAAGAGTCTTGCTCTCCTGAATATGAGGATCAGAGACCATCTGCAAAACAGACTGACGAGGTGGTGTTTGACTCCTTGCCAGAGGTCCGAGTTGTACCTATGTGTTGGCAGAGCCACAGCTAGAGCAGCTGAAAGCCCCAGTTCAGCGCACGTGCCGCGAGCGAGGAGAACCTGGATGCTCACATGGGGGAGTTTTCATATGGGCTTCTGCCCTCTCTGGAAGGATCAGGTTCTTCTAATTGCAGTCTCCTGGTATTTTCTGAAACAAACTGGGTAAGGGCATGCCAGCAGGCCAAATCCAAACACGAGACCTAGTTACAAGGGTTGAAATACTAGACGTGAAGAGAAGGCGCAGCCTTCTCTGAAGTGCATGCCGCAGAGGTGGCTAGCAATGTCCCGTTACAGTGACAAGCTCTTGCTATTGGCGAGACACTAATAGTTGGTAGTGTTCTCGTGAGTTACAAAGTAGAATTAACTTTCAAACTCCTGAAATAAACTTAGATGGAGGGAGTAAAGATATTGATTAGCCTTTCCTAGTGATAAATCCCTCTGAAGTGTAATCGGTCTGGGCCTGCTACACTTCTACATTTGCTGGCTGTTGGCTGATTGAACAGTTCCTTGTCCTTTGGCCTGTGGAAAATGAAACTGATCTCAACACCAAGGTTGCAGACAACTTCTGCAGGTGGGGATTTATATGATATATGCAGTTACGCTGAATCCTACTGAGCGGCTCTGAATTCCTCAAATTGCTGTGACAGAATTTAATGGAACTGTAACAAAACCAAAACCTGAATTAGTTTTACTCTGGTTGCTATTCTTTGTCTACTTTTTACATGCATTTAAATAATTTAGAAGCCTCATTTTGGTTATTCTGCTTATCTGGTTCCTGATGTAACTTATACATTCTCCTTTATTAGTATTCATTCAGTATGGGTAATGTAAAAATACAGGAAATAACCTCTTTTGGTGGGTTGCAGCCCTCATTTTATATGTGAACCTTTATAGGTGAAGTCACCTAGAAATAGTAACATTTGAACCTGTTGGAAAGAAAATTGAAACGATAATTGAGATGCAGATTTTTAAATCAGTAGTAAACCTTGTATCTAACAGACTATCTTTTTATTGATACTCAAACAGCAGAGCAGTCCTTAGCCTTTTACTGGTCTGTATTGCATACTTGTAATGCAACATATGTTTTACACTTCAATCCTTATGGAGCATGTTCAGTTTGTTGCTTCTAGGCCTTTCTAGATATAGTTGAATCTCTCTTCCTAGGCAAATTGTTAATGATAAGGTAGCTAAATATTAATTTTCTTGTAGTATGCAATTCTGTCCCCTTAAATAGGGGACTCTGAGATGCTGAAAGTAATTGAATACAGGGCAGATGTAACACTTCTATTACAGAATTCTCTAGATAAATGCCCATACTTAAATTATTTTAACCACTATAACTTGTATTTTAGTAACAATTGGAAGACTGGACTGTGACTGAAGCCTGTTGTAGTCTTTACCTATAATGGTATGTGAAGAGACTTCGTTGGCATAATGAAGTTGGGTGTGACTGTTTGCCAGCCATAGTAAGCATGGAGGCCCTCAGTGTCCACTTTGGCTATCTTCAGTGAAAAGTCATGATTTGGTCAGTGAACTTCCCTGGGCAGACAGAATACATGACATCTTCTCTAGCATAGTAGGCTTCTACTCATCTCCAAATGGTTGAAGGAAACTTCAGAGTTCTCATTAACCAACTAGCACTGGCAGGGGCAGGGACTCAGCAGTCACAAGAATATCAGCTATTTCCCATCCTGACCTGCATCTGAAGGCCCAAGTGTCACAAGCTGGAAATGGGGCTCTGGACCTGACTGGTACTTTTATTTTATCCATTCTGTAGGTAAGAGGTTTCTGCTTCTCAATGCTCACTGCACTGGACCATGGATGTACTTCATGGGGATCCCGCCTTCTGGTTGTTTGCTCTTCATGACCCGGCTCTGATGTAGGTGACCTGGTGTCTGATGTAGGTTCTGGTTCTCAGTCCTGATACCTGTTCGTTACCAGTCTGCATCTGCCTTGTCTGCTTCCCTCCCGGCCCTGGACTTCCATCTGTCCTGGGAGCTCCTTGCCAGACTGACCTCTGTCTGCACTGGTTGGTAAATGAGGACTCGAAGTTTATGCTGTTTATTGAGACTTGGTGTTTCAGTGTTGTTTTTGCAAGCCATCAGTTTCTTGGGTGTAACAAAAGCTAATGATAAGGTACAGCCCGGTGTTTGCTTTGAGTAAGATTTTAATGTTTCCATTAATTTGAGCCATTTAGGGTGTCACTAATCTCTTGGTGGGGGGTGGGGGGGGAAGTAGTAAGTTTTTCTTGCCCAAACCACGTTCTGCAAATGATTTAAACCCCTGAACTCTGTTTTGCTTATGGGTGTGTTTGTCCATGTTTTCACACTTCTGGGTACACTTCCTACTGGTTTTGTCATGATAACCAGATAGGTTGAGGCTTTTGTGCTTGAAACCCTGGCCATAATTTGACTGTTTAATGTTGCAGAATAAAAGTTGTCTGTTAATATATTTGACTGTGAAGCCATTACTCCAATGCAATTATCACAACAAACCCTTATACTGTTATTTATTTTACATTTCAGATGAGATGCTGTGGTTTTTTATACTTTTGCAATAAACTGTGTTCTCTTTTTTCCTATTCAGTGCATAGGCTCGGTGTTTTCTGCCATTGCTTTATGTACTCAGAACTTGCTGGGTCATACCATGAGAGTCTTTGCTTCTGCAGCATTTGCTCCTTCTGCCAGTTCCTGGTAAATTGATATTTGAGCTGGTCCTTGTCTTACATGGATTTCAACTATTTTTCTTGATTTATTTATTTAATAATTAATTAGTTACCTTGATTATGAGAATGGTAGCAAGTCTGTGAAATATCATGAACAATTCTGCCTATGTCAAGTGTTTAACTCTTGCCTCTTCCTGTATATTTTTTGACTCTTCCTGTATATTCCTGTTTTGTTCATAGTCACTGCCTGCAGGGTAACACCAATGTGCTAGGACCTGATCCAGAAAAAATGATAGAATGTGTTTTGCTTCCTGCAAATGTCCTTAATGATATTTATTGTCGTTAAGACAGTATGTGTCTGAAATTACTTGTATTTGTGAAGGATATTTTTTAAAAGTGAATTTAGGGCACAGGTACTTATGTTGCCCTTTGCTAAAGGTATGCAATAGGGAGAAATTACATTGATGCAATGAGATCTAAATCTTTGATCACCTGGTATCATAAAGGCCATGAAAGCAGCACACCAAAAATGGTTTTATATAGCAAAATGAACAAAGTGTAGATATTCTGAGAATAGCACAGAATACTTAGCTTGCCTGCAAACAAAATGGTCTTGGATTTTAACTTTTGAAGGAAAATGCTGAAGGAAAACATTCTGACTTCTGTATTTATTTTTTTTTTTTCCTTGGTTAAAGCTATTTGCTGAATTGTGACCTAATTCACAAATAGCTTTGACTCTGGAACTATGTTTTCTGCAAGGAAATGAGCTTTGATAAATATTGCGCCAGTCTCTATGCAACATCCCATACAAAGCTGCATATAGATAATTCTGCTCTGGCTGGGTTCTTTTAATTTAAGAGACGTGGATGACGCTGCTACTTTTACAAAAGCTGAGAACTCATGTATTGTATGGCTCTTTTTGTCCAAGAAATATATTATTTGGGAGAGTAGTATTTGGTATAATGGGAACAATCATGTCGCATTTATGTAAATGTCGGGTCTTTTTTATTACATTGCATAATTTCCTAAATTTTTGACCTAAACACTCTTTGGATTTGTATTGGATATAACTGAATTTAACTGAACTGAAATATTTTTCCTTGCTGAAATTAAATGTAAAAGTGTTCTGTTTTTCGGCAGAAAATGCTCCAGTTGCCTGGATTGTAATCCTTTCTCTGCCTGAGGGAATTTGAAGCCTGTGCCCCTTTAGTGCTAGGACACAGAACTCTTTCATTCTGTATGAATAATTAAGCAACCTGTGCTGCCAGGGCTGCAAGTGGAGAGTCCCACATCTCAGTAACCAGTACTGAAGTACAGCCTTGGCATTAAGATCCTAACGAACGAGGAGGCAATTTCTCTACCACCAGAGGAGAAGACCAAGCAGCAACTCCTTTAAACCTCTCTTACCTCACGTGCCCCCTGTGTTCCCCATATTTTCAGCAAATCAGTGCTGTCCGTGCATTATCGTGGCGTGGAGGTAACATGGAAAATTCTCTTACGCTTAGCCCCAGCGTTTCCTCTTCGAATAACTGCTGTCTACTCCGCTGTCTCCTCCTTCACGCAAACGGAAGAGTGAGGGGTGCAGGAAAAAGTCGCGGCCAGCATTGGGTATGGTTCTCCTTGCTTTACCCAGCCCCCAGGTTTTGATGATGCTGTTGGCGATGAGGATAAACCTGTTCACTTTCTGTCTGTAAACACTTAGGCAAGGCTAAGGCTTCCTTTTCTGTCATCGTAAATCTTTTTTTGGACTTAAATGACAAATAAGAGACAGATCCCTGTGTTGCTAACCAGTAAAGTGTCGCTTTGGATCATGCCCTAAATCCTTAGCTCTGACTACCAGTTATGTGGTATGTGTAAACTGGAAAGGATGTCTTGATTTCCTGATGTTATATTACGTGTAAACTAATTGATATAAAAACTTAAATATGGGATATAATTAACAGCTTCTTAATGTGCAGCCCTTTATGATGTGTCTTATTTTATAGTCTCTTGCAATGCATAATTCAGTAAAGCATTCTGTTGTAGCAGTGAAAACATGTACAGTACCACGTTAATATACTTACTGTAGTCCACTATATTTTAAATATGTGTATTTTTTTCTTTCCCTTTTGAAATACTTTATTTTTTTTAATGTGCTTTGGGAGGACAGAAGCTAAAAACCTGACAAAGCTTTAACTACTACAGTGTTGCAACTGAAAACCTTATAATTTGTGGTAATTAATGGAAAAGCTTTTGTTTATTTATCTTCAAAATGATTTGAAATATTAACAAATTTCCAACTAGTCTTTAAGATGAGAGTGAGATATTTTACTTGAGAATACTTGGTCACTAGATGGAACCAGGGTGCCTGTTTTGTTATTTACACAAGTGTGCATCTTATATTCACACCAAGGAGGAGAATAAGGTATTTCATATTTAATGTAATTCACTTGAAAACTTTCGACAGTCAGTCATCAATTCCTTTCGACAAATGGAATTCAAAATCTGTGATTGAATGACACTCAAAACTATGATGCTACTTTGTGAAGATGGATGTTATTTGGAAATTAATAAACCCAGATGCTAAAGAGAAGAAAGAATTTGATATATGAAAATTGAAAGAAGAGAGCCACGGAAAGCATGTTAAGATTTCAAGTTGCAATTCTTGTAGCAATGAAGTGATTTTTGTAAAGCAAACAGAATTTCAGTGTGCAGTAAATTTGCTAGTCACATCAAACTAAATGATCAGAAAACAAGAAAGGAATAATACCAAGAACGTTATAATTTGGCAGTAAATCTTGCAGCTCAGTTCCTGCATGCTGTAGTGCTTGCTTTTTGTTTTGAAGGGTTCCTATATAAATCTGTTTGCAGCATATCTGTTTTTGTGTCATTTGCTCATCCTGACAAAGACTTTCTCATTGAAGTGTTTTCACATCGTGAAAAAGAAATGATGATTTGTTTATAGAGTCATAATTTTCCTGTAATTGTTGATAAAAGTCTGTAGTTGGAAGGTTTTCAAGCAGTTACTGTTCCTGGAGTGGTATTCTTTAAATGGGAAATCAGTAAGTGTCACGGTGTTTCTAAAATCAGAAGTTTTCATGCAATGTTTCACCTCATGTTTTAGTCTTACAATAAATAGCTTTTTTTGAAAAATGAGATGTTTAGAACACCTTTGCCTTGACAACAATGATTTGAGGTCATGCATACATATACTTACAAAAAGTTGATTTCAGGCATTCCCTAACTACTCGCCTGCTTAGCTATGTTTTTAGTGGTTATTTCCCATGAAAGAGTGAAACCATGTTGAGGTTGAACAAAATCATAATTTACTGACTGTTCAAATATGTTGCATAACTAAAAGTCTCTGTTTTGAATTTGGTACAGGGAAACAAAGGATTTTTATTACTGAAGAGCAATTTCAGCAAGGTGATTTTGCTCTCTAGAGTTGCCAAGTAAGCAGAACAATTGGAAGAAAGTTGTTGGTTTCCTTACTGCAGAAAAATCGATGGACGCATCTCAAGAAGAGGTGAAGTTTAAATACCAGCTTCCACATTAGATTTCTTTAAATTTTGAAAAAGTACAAAATGTAACTTGATAAAAAAGTATGTTCTGTCCTAAAAAAATGAATGGACAGTAATTGTACAAAATATGGATGACATTATTGGCGAAACATAAGAACTTTAAGGTTTTTTTTTCCCAGACATGATGGAAGCTTATCACAATATCTTCTAATTAATGCAGATTATACAGAAGCTGTTGTTTTCTTAATATGTTTGAGGATAAACTTTGATATAACTAGAAATTAATTTTTTAGCAGCATTTTGGAGACATGAGTTTAGCCAGTAAGAGATGTCATCTGTTTTCAGAAAGCTGGATGTCACAAGACAGTTGTATCTGCATTAATGTTCCATATTTTCATGCAATCATCAGAAAATTTGAAGCATGTTGAATCTTTGAATGGAAAAATGCATATAGGCAAATACAGAGATAACTGCATGAGCTTGTTGGAGAAGTGAATAGAGGTCCCTATCTGAACTCAGTAATCTGCCAATAATGTGTATGAAGTTTGTGTTCAGTTTATTTTAAAAGTTGAAGATAAAAGGTTACTTTACGTTACTTCAGGCAGGTGAATGCACTTCAAAAAAGCCATTAAAAGTATTCAGATGATTACTGAGATAGTGCTATGTTGGGCAATTTGTAGTCTGGGAGAAGAGTAATGAGTTATTAATTTAAAAAAATATCATTACTATTCATGTATCTTGAATTTAATTATGTAAGTATGGATAAAAGTATACTGAAGTTCTTAAGTCGATTTTTTTTTTTTTTTTTTAAAAGGCTGAAATTCCAGCTATGGGAAGGGCAAATACTTAACTACTTGTATAATTTTTTTTTTTTTTTTTTTTCCCCAAAATTTGTCGTGGAAATAGTTCTTTAAAAATCCCAGGTATTTCCTATGCATTCACAAATTTTTTACTTGGACCTCTGGCAGGATGGTTGGCAGGTCTTTGGACATTGTGAACTCCAGAAGTACTTGCAGAAAACTGTGGAGAATACAAAGGGTTACGAAAGGCCAAGCATCCTTTTCAGTAGTCGTAAGTGTGAAAAGAGATTTTACAGGAGCTGTAAAACCTGCACTGTTTCTTTTGACCCAGTAAAAAATCTGGATAGCATATCCAACAGGAATTACATTTATTAGCAGGTATTTCTTGGGCAACAGTTGGTTTGCTATGTGTTTGTGGTGCAAGTCCTGTCAGTCTCCTCTGTGGAAACCTCTTTGGTCATTTTTAAACGTGCTCAAAATTTTCTGCCGCCCGCTCTTTTAATACCATTACGTTGCCAACAGATTGAATATGCAGGGAGCGTGCAACCTGCGATGCTTGCTCTGCCTACTTGAATAGGATGCTGCTTTGAGCTATCTTTCCGTTGTGTGTCTCTATATTGGATTGAACTTAATGGGTAGTGGGTCAAGCCAAATAAACGGATTTGTGAAAGGCATACAATTAATGATGTTTGCCACAACAGTCTTGATGTGGAACACAGCCTTCGTGCCGTGTGGCGGGTTGTGCCAGCTGATGGATCAGAAGAAGAAATATCAAACCGTCATGCAGGTATCACAATACAAACCAGTAGCTGTGATGAATGTGTTTTCTGGCCTCTGCTGATTATTTTAGCTTGTAGTAGTAGATTTGGTTGGCTTGTAGTTCACAACACTAGTTAACTTCATAAAAAGAAAGTTCCTGTAGAAGACAATCTGAAAGTTCTGAAGACTGAAGAAACTGTAATTTCTTTAAAAAAAAAAAAAAAAAAAAAAAGAAAGAAAAAATCCCACAAACGTTTTCCAAATCACAGTTAAGCCCCATGGGCAGATACTGAACTTCTGATACTCTCACTGTGGGGAGAATGTGATGAATGTGATTGTAATGTACCCTATTTCACCTTAGAAACCTCTGCCTCTGCCGTTGAAATCCACCACAGCCCTGAGCTGGTGAAAGTGCTTTGCTGGGCTTTAACCCCAGTCAGCGATTAAGCCCCACGCAGCTGCTCGCGCACTCCCCGACCCGGTGGGATGGGGGAGAGAATCAGGGGAAAAAGTACAACTCGGGGATTGGGATAAAGACAGTTTAATAGAACAGAAATGGAAAGGAAAATAATAATAATAGAATATAAGAAACAAGTGATGCACGATGCAACTGCTCACCCCTTGCTGACCGATGCCCAGTTAGTTCCCGAGCAGCGATCCCCCTCAGCCAGCTCCCCCCAGTTGATCTACTGGGCATGACGTCACACGGTATGGAATACCCCTCTGGCCAGTTGGGGTCAGCTGCCCTGGCTGTGTCCCCTCCCGACTCCTTGTGCCCCTCCAGCCTTCTTGCTGGCTGGGCGTGAGGAGCTGAAGAACCCTTGACTTAGTCTGAACATTACTTGGTGACGACTGAAAACATCAGTGGGTTATCAACATTCTTCTCATACTGAACCCGAAACACAACACTGTACCAGCTACTAGGAAGAAAATTAACTTTATTCCAGCCAAAACCAGGACAGCTTTCTGTAATAAATGCAGTAAAATAAGCAAAGCTTTAACTTCTTTATTTCAGTGGCATTTTTCCAACCTAAAGCTTGTGTCAACTGAAACTAAATTACAATTCAAACCTTTAAGTTAATTATTAAACATAAGTAATGTGGCTAGTACCAATATTAGTGGTAGCTGTATAGCTTTATATTACAGGTTTTTTGCATATTTGTCTAAAAAGTTCAGGTTTCAGCTTGTCACAGATATTTGTGTTTACAGCCCATAACTACATCGTAGGAGCGAGTATGGGGAAAGCTGGAGGCTTCTGTAATTGTGGAGAGAGCAGTAGGTGGGATCGCTGGGACCAGTTTTGGATCTCGCATTCTCAAGGTCAGTTAGGGCTTTTGGCACGTGCAATGCCCTTTTCCTTTTCCCTTGGGAAAGAACATAGAGGTGTTTTATGACATCAGGGGACTCTGAACTCAATTTCCCATTGTGTAAAGTTTTAAGTGCACCCGCTTGCCTGTTCTGCTATTGGCTAACATAACGAATGGATGTGTTACTTGTTTGTGCTGAATTATCAGCCATAAATTTAATGGCACTGAATAGCACTGTTGGTGCTGTAAACTTAGCAGTGGAATATAAAGTTAACATTAAAGTCTGTGCCGAGAAGATCGTGGCTATTCCAATCTTGCACTACCCTCACTCCCCAATGTATTTGCAGGGTGAAGAATTTACCATTTTGTTTTATGTTCTGTGCTACATTTGCAAAGTTATGTGTGCAGTCATTAAGCTGAAACCTTTAGCTCAGCATCCTTTATGGAGTGCCACTTACAATGGGACAAACGCGTGAGCAGACTATTATTAGTTGGCATCGATGGTGATTCTGCGTGTCTGCTGATTTACTTTCAGGAAGCTGTCGTGTTACTTCAGAGAGACCACTATGTCGTTACTAGTGATCACTACTCAACTGTGTTGTGTTTTAAAAAAAATCTGATACACAGATAAATACTCTCACAGCTCAAATAGTATTCCACTCTCATTATTGTTTTGAGTACAAACAGGAGAAAGAAAACATACTTTATGCAGTAAGGGAACAGAAAACCTGATAACGTTAGTGTGAACCTTAACATGGCACAATGATACCTGTAAAGTGGGGATCTCCGACAGTGTTAGTCTGTTCAGCAAAATGTTTCCTTTGCTTTTGAGTCACCTTGGGACTTTTGAGCTATCTGAAGAGACCATTACACTGATGAGCAATCCAGGGCATTTACTAACATGCTGATATGAAAGGTGGAGAATATGGTGGAAAGGGAAAATCAACGGCTGTGTAAAACCCCATAAGCTTTACTTTACGAGCTGCTTCAATTTCTTCTGGTTGTGACAAACAAGCAAGAACCCCAGCTTGTATCTGGACATCTTTTACTGCAGCATTAGCCTTGCCTTCCCGCTATAGGAAAAGAAATACAACTCCATGCTGAAGGTGGAATACTAACCCGTGCATTAAGGCAGATATGACCAATTTTCCTGAGCCTGTCCACTGTAAAACAAAATCTGCGTGTATCTGAGAAAGCTAAGGAGAACTTTAGGACATGGTTCACGAGCTGGAAATAGGAATGACTTCCCCAGATCTCCAATTCACTGTAAAAGTAGGGCCGGACATGGACATACATGTTGCAGCCAAACAGTTTATTTGTGTTTGATCATTGGTTTCTTGTGTAATGGGAAATGCACTAGAAATTTCGTTTATTCCTTTTTCTTTTGAAACTTCCTCTTCTCCATTCATATATGCAAATGGAAAAAGTTCTGGATCAAAGTTTTTTTTCAACAGCGTAATTAATTCTTTCTCTTGAGGTACAGGTAGAAAATGGATATAAGATAAAGTTTAATTCTTTATCTTTCTGTGCTAAAGTTGGCAAAGCTTGTTCATTTAATGAGGTATTTAAAAATGCTATGGTATAGTATAAGGCTTATATTGGTCTAGGTCTGTATTAAGAATGCCATCAAATGTTCTTAAACAAATTTAAGTGCCTGGCATTTGATTTCGGTGGGAGCGAGACATCTAAGGCAATGAGATCCAAGCCCTGTTAAGCACCTGACTCCTCCTACTGATACTCCTCTTGTTGATTCTGCTATTAGCAGTGCTTTTCCTTTATCTGGATCTGTCTTCAAGAGTGTAGAGATGTAAGAAGAGGTAATTGAAAAATGCTAAAATGTGAATGGTAATCATGAGGAAAACTATTTTGAGATGTTAGCCACTCATTCCGGGAAATCTCATTTTTTGTCTTTTTGCAAAAGTGTGATCTTTTATTTGGATAACATGTCAAAGGAATTTGGGATTGGGTTTTTTCTTTTCTTCTTTTTTTTTTTTTTTTAAACAGAACAATAAACATACTTTTACAGTATGTAAACTTTTCCTTAAAGGACTGGGGAAAATGTATTTATATCTATTATGAGATGATAGGGCATTTTGACCTTTCTTGGAGTATTAGTTCTCCAGGAGAAAGCATCAGATTTATTTTGATGAAAAGAATTTCTTCAAAATATGTAGGACGTAATAACAATAATCTAAAGAGTGTTATTTCTATGTTCTCGCTTTTTGCATGTTTATATTTACCTGCAAGGACATGGTTTTGAATATCCAGAGATACTGTTGGCAGTGTGAGTAAGTTAGAAGGGGTTTGTTCACCTACCTGTAGTTGAAGAACTTCTAGAAATAACAAGAGGGGGTTTTTGTGCTATTCCAGGAGAGAAAACAGTCCATATGGTTTTTAAAAGGCTTGGCTGACTCAGAGGACTGATGATTCATTTTTCTACAGGGAGTTTGGAAATGTCATGGATTTATAGTTCCATGGCTGAAACCTCCACTCCTCAAATAGGAAAACCATTGGGGTTTTGTGACTCTAGGATTAAAGTCCTGTTATTTTCTGGGTTCAAAAACCTTAACCAAGCCACACCCCCATGAATGTGGCTCATTTGCTTCTTGCATGCTACCAGTGGTTTTCATGTTACCAGAAGGACCTTCGTGTTGACTGGGAAACACAGGAATACCGTATAGTTTCAAGAAAGAAAATGAGTTAGGAGGAACCTCTTTCTCTCCAAAGCCAACATCAAAATCTGAAAGAAACTTCTAATGGGGAAAGGATTTAGAGTGTTACGTTTCATTTTTATTTGCTTACTGAACTGGGTATTTAGAGAAGGAACAATTCACTCCGTAGGAGTTTTCTTTGGACATCTTGGTTCCACCTTGGGGTCTGAATTCCAGCTACAACTTCTAACTGCAGTTTTACTTTTCCTCTGACTCCCTATTTCTCCTTTGCTCAAAACTGTTACAGTTTGGTTAATTTGTGAATTGTTGCAGAGGGGGAAGTTTGGTTTGAGATGTATTAATCAAACTACATGGGAGAAAAATTTTCCCTCCTCCTTGCTGGTTTTGCAGAAAGTGTTTAAAAGCTGACTAAACTCCTCTGAGGCGACAGGAATTCCCAGAGTCTTCCTTGTAAAAAGGAGATCCAAGACAAGCCTGTATCTCTTCTATCAGGCTGCTTAGTCCAACTTTTAAGAGGTGGTTGGGCATCTGAATAAAGTATAAGAATCTGCTGGGGACTGCAGGATAAAGATAAGAGGGGACTGGTGTGGAAAGAGATATTTAGATCTAATCTATACTGGCTTTAGCAGCAAAGTCTTCTGGCTGTAGATGCAGTTCTGTCTTGCCAAAAGATACTTTTTCCACGTTGCTCAAATAACTTAAGTTACTTGTCCAAATACACCCTTAAAAAGTGGCTGTCTGGACTGAAAAGCAGGGACTTTGGGGTGCTCCTCTTCCTTTCCAGGTGCTTGGTTTCTTTCACTTACAACTTGGACGGGAGAGGAAGGGAGGGCCAGATAATTGTACTCGGGTCTCAGCTTGACATGGAAATAAGGACGTGCGGTTGGGTCCACAGTGTAGTCAGAGTCAGTATTTGCCCCCAGGACTTTTACTGGCATATACATGTTTGAGTACTTTCACACTGATGTTATGCAAAACTTTCACCACTATAGTAAATGGAGTTTCAAGTCCTGAGTGTGAAGGTGGATAACTAATGCTTTGTGGGTAGATGTAAAAAGAGCAAGGCTGGAAAAGTGTAACTGAACCAATGACTAAATAATCTAACATTGCCATATGTTGTTTAACAAGCAAACAAAAAATCCTTTCACCAGAAATAAATCCTTAAAAAAAAGCATGATAAGTGAGCATTTTGGTTTTTTCAGTTTGTTACTGAGCCAGGGCCATGCAGTGCTGTCCATATAGTAACAGAAGGTGGTAACAAAGAGCAACTATCAAATTATGCATTTTCCTAATCAATTGCAGAATCTAGAATAGGTTTTTTTCAAAAAAAAAAAAAAGCAAAACCAAAACAAAACCAAAACCAAAAAAACCTCACCAACCAACAAGCAACCAGCCAAAGAAGCAGAAAAGCTTCCATATTGGCACACCTTTCTTACTGTAGTTTCAGCGCTGCCTCCTTTAAACAGTCTATGATTGCGAGCCGATTACCAAAAGGCCCTGAGCCTCATTTAAAAATCAGGAATTTTTAACTGGATGGCTTTCAGCAGTCTTCCATAGCTATTATTGCCACGTAACTTTCCCAGTGTGCTATTTCCATGTGCTTACTTATGCAGGCAGAAACTGTAGTGAAGCCATGAGCAGCTTTGCTAAGTATGGGAAACTGAGGGTGTAGGTCATAAAATGTCTATTTGAATAATAGAATAAAAAAATGCTTGAGATGTGTACTTCCTTGGGTAGGTGTATTTTATTCTCTCCTGGTACCTCTCCACTGGGGGAAAAAATAAAAGAAAAAAGAATAAAGCATTGTTCATTCAGGACATTCATTTACAAGTATCTTGAGAGGTTTTCCTGAACAGGTTGTGTGAGTGCTCCTAATCTTTTAGGGCTTCATTTTATCCTGGAGACTCTTGGAAAGTCAGATGTAACTCTTTGATTTCTCCTCTTTGCTTAAGTGTTCCAGTCATTGCAGTCCGAGTTTTTGCCAAAGTGGATGAAAGGTTTTATATTCTTTAAGACGTGCTGTGCAGGTGCTTAAGGTGTGACTGACGTTAACAACAACAACAAAAAAAACCAAACAAAAAAAACCCAAACAAGCAAAAAAGAAGAACCTACAGCGGAATGAGTAAGAGCTAGATTTCAAATCGTTCAGTCTTGTAAGTAAGAAGGAAGAGTTGTTTGCAGCTGAGCACTGATTTCTCTGTAGCAAGCAAGCAGGTTCAGACTACTTTATCCGTATGGGCCCAGGAATGCCTACCCCTGCAGTGCTCCGCTCTGTTTCCCGTTACGTGCTAATGCCCTGCTCCCTGCCATCGCTTTCCGTGGTGAGTTTTCATGCTTAATGTGAACATGAGCACAACGCTTCTTTAGAAAACTATAAACAAACTGCATATTCTGTCTGGTTCTCAGCTAGTGGAATATTTAACGTTTTCCAGCTTGAACAGGTACTTTGCTGTCCGTCTTTTCTTAACTCACAGGATTTGTTTAGCAGGCCAGGCTTTTCGTAGCCTCAGTTTTGTCAGAGCAAGTGCATCTGTGTTGCTGGAAAATACTTTCATCTTAAGATGTAAAAACTTTGCTATTTTTCAGCACATTATTTTCATGGCACTGGATCCAATCCCTCCTTCTTTTAAGCGCTTTTATCATAGTTGTTACTGGCAACAGAAACCATGGTCTTTAATCAATCCTTCCAACACTGCTGTGTGGTAAGTAGCTGGAATGGGCATATGATTAAGAAATGAGTAACTCAAGCAAATGTGATAAATGAACTGCTGATCTCTAAATCTTTATTGGCAAATGTACAAGTTTTAATTGAGAAGGGATGAACAGGAGCACATAAAATGTGGATTACTGTGAAAGTTCAATCTGAACTCGAAACTGAACTTGGTAGTTTATAATATTCCAAAAATATTTCTCATTTCCATGCCCTTTAATACACTTTTTTTTTTTTCCTGTGATATAAAGCTTGCTGAGCTTTGGGACAGCAGAGAGGCAGTGTAAGTACCGAGAAACTAGGAAATATAGAAATGAAAATTAGTTCAGCATTAGGATAGTGTTGAAGTACAAACCGTAAAGTGTTCAGCAAACAGGAGTGCAGTTTCTGCACGGATAGTTATATTTGAATGGTCAGAATGTGGAAAAAAAAAACCCCAACCCCAAACCCAAAAGTATAGCAACCTCTCCATACCTTACCTGATGCCTTATTTAATGAATTATTTAAATTTTCTCCTGAAAAGACAATTTCTAAAACTAAATTTCCTACTGTAGTATGAGTTTCACAAGTATCACAGAGATGCTATGAAAAGAATATGCTAAGAGAGGAAATAATTTGTCTTTGTTTTACAGAGAAGAGAATGAGGTACAGGGAGTTTTAAGGCTAAAATTGTCATCTGCTCTCTAATTCTGTATGCTCTTTTAAATGCCGAGAGTACTTGGAATGATTTAATTTGTTCTTATGAAAATAGACTTCCCAGTGTCTTCAGCTGTACCTTTTTGCACAATCAGCATTTCTGGAAGTCTGCATCTCAGCAGATGGATGCACAGAATATTCAGTCATCAGCTGTGAAAAGTTTAGTTTGCTTAAGACTGAGCGCTCCAGGACTGAGGAGGCACAGATCAAATCAGTCCAGCCTCCCAGGAAGGCACCCAGCTGCCTTCTTAACCATAGGACCATCCTCCTGTCTCCTGCAGTCCTGCGACTCATTTGGTGCAGACCTTTCCGAGCCCTGTAACCAAGGATGCAGGCATCCCACAGACAGAAGCCTACTGCAGCAGGTGATTTCCAGGAGAGGAATCTTTCCATCTTGTGCATGGAAGAAGTCAGGCTTCATCTGGATCGAGGGGGAGGTGCAGAAAGACTGAACGATACCGCGTTAAGAGTTGGGTGCAAGAGTGGGGAGAGTAGAAATCGCACGAGATTGAAGCAGAGATGGAAACAGGCTGTTTAAAATTTAGCAATATTTTACACTGAAGTGAAAAGGGGTGTTTCCGCTAGCAAAGGGTAGCAGTCTTCTCGCTGTTTGTCCTGCCGCCTTCTAATCTCACCTCTCGGAAGAAGCCAAGCATTTTTGGTTTTGTTCTAGTTAAACATGAAGTGTGTTGTCAAAGGTCGTAAGGTGAGCCCAGGTGTTGTCCTGATTTGTAGTCCGGAGTTCTGTCCGATGGATCGCAGTTGGGAATCGCATACAGAAGATTAGTTGCCTGCCTACTAAACAGTGTTTGGGCTGGGTTCTCAGCTCTCTGATGAAGCTTAGTTGTAAAAGCCTTACTGCAGCCCAGTAATGCTGTGCTGTTATTCCAGGCTTAATTATCAATCTGATATAATGGTAGTATATGATTGTAAACTTTTAAAAACTTGGAGTTTTTGCTGCGTAACACACGCTGCTTTCTCTGTAAGCTAGTTAAGAGCAAGTTATAAAACAGACACTTATTTGGTGTACATGGACGGTTCCAGATCACGATTAATATACTATCTCACACATGCTTTTTGAGTAACGATCAAGTTGAGAGCCTGAAATCATTAAGGAGGCATATTCTGTTCAAAGCTCAGATGAAGAGATAGATTAGCACTGTCACTTGCTTGATTAGCGCTCTCATTTGTTTGACTTTCAACACTGAAATGCAATAAATGAGGTGACGCAAAGAGAACAGTGCATTATAGTTGCTGTCTTTGCAGTGTCTATCTTTATGCAGTCGTACAGCAATGCTCTGATAGCCGAGGAATTCTGCAGTGTAATTCAAACGTTATAAATTGGTATGAGTTCATTGTTCCTTCTTATTGCCAGGCCTTTCAAAACTAATGCTAAAATGTTTTGGCAAGAATTTCCACAGTAATTGGTGTATTGTGTTTCTGTTAAAATGCAGTTTAGTAAAGTATTCCTCTAAAGAAAACACCTTCAGTCTGTTCTGATGTGTACACAAATTTATTGAAGCACAAATTGGGGAAAAACTCCCATCAGCTAGCTGAGTGTCACAGTATGCTTTGAGTTTGCAATATATCTGCCTGGAAAAAAATCCTGCTTCATTTTGCATTTTCACTGCACTTATTTCCACAGGTAGCACCCATATAAACAGCTTTTAAAATGATGCCTGAACTCTCCTTTACGAAATCACTGAGAGCATAATCTTGACCTCCCTGGCAGCTTGTTTATCCCAATGGACAATAATAAGCAGAGCCCATCCCCTGAAACTGGCTCATCTGGCAGGCTCCGTGGGCAATTCCAGCCAAGAGAGATTCCCAGCTATCCTACGAGGAAAGGTAGAAGAACGTGGCTGCTGGCGGAAGTTTGTTTTGCACCTTTTGCACCAGATCCGTTGGATTTAATTGCCGTCAATACCGACGCAACCAAGAATTTTACTGCTGCCCAGGCACCAAGTTTGAACTGAGGGATTGCAGTGCCTGACATGCCCTGCTACAAGGGCGTGCGGTGAAGGTGTTGCCAGAAGCCTCCCTGCTAGCCTTTATTCTCGGGGAATAGCCTCAAATATTTCACGTTAGCACTGCTTGTTGGAGTCTTCAGCCCGGATCTCTGCCAGAGAAGAGGCTAATGGAACCAGGATTCTCCTCTGGCTGCCTGAGGGAAGCAGCCTGGGTAGCTGGGGCGGCTGCGGAGGAGTCTGGGGCAGGTCTGCTCCGACCTGTGCTCCGCTGGACGGCAGCCGGGCTTCTCTGCCCTGCCTGGAGCAGCAGCTACCGCTTCTGCTGAGCTGGACCTGGTCCGCTCCTCTTGTGGCTGCTCCCTCCGGAGGTGTGGGAAGGCTTGGTGTTTCTTCCCTTTCCAGGCTCTGCTAGGTTGCTTTTTCATAAGAGGAGATTCTTATGCTATACGTAAGCAAGTGTTTACACACATAAAATGGATAGTTAAAAATGGTTCACTCCCCCCCCCCCCGTTCCTTGATAAGTAATTCAAAGCAACAGAAATACTGGTGTCAATTTTCTCTTCAAGCCTAGGTCTTCCTAATGTGCAGGAACTCACTCGATAAGTATCTTGAGCTTGCTGGCTGGAAACATGGGACCTGGTCTTGGTGCCACAGTGAAAATTTCTTCATTCCTGTGTAAGACTCAAACATGTGACACGACCTTATTTCAGCAGAAGAGTGTTACTCAAAGTGTAAGGGTCACCATCTTTTACAACTACCTTTTTCACTAGCACTTTTATCAGCAAGATCTTTTGGTTTTGTTTCTGGGAGTGGGCATTCTTACCTTCCACTATTCTGCAGCCCTTAACATTGCTCCGAAGTCTGCAAAGCTAGTAAAAGATTTATCCCAGATCAGGACATGGTTACTTTTAACTCCAGTCCCAGTTGTTCTAGCCTGGATCTCTTGTCTTCTCAACAGGAACATTACTGGCGTACTGGCTTAGTGTAACAGTGTAATAGATTTGGTCCTCCTGCTTTTTTGTTTTTCTTTTTTTCCCTTCCTTGGTTTCTTGTATCTACTCTTGTTTAGCTGGATACTTGTCCCTCTCTTCTCACTTTTTAATAGCAGGAAGGGCTATATTTAAAGAGGAATCCATAACATTCAGAAACAATTGCCTGCAATTTGTAACTTAAGCAGAATTTGTTCCATTCCTCTATGTCATCTATGAATGGGTCTAACTTGCATCATAGAACCATCATGCATGTGTAATTGAAATGTAACTCAATCAGAAAAGCACTATGGGGTTTTGCATTCCAGTTAGGTTTTGGAAAGACATCACAGCAGTAGTAAAATTGCAGTTTCAAAAGCTAAATGGAATAGTTATTAATCCGTTTTGTATATTTCAATATAGAGACAAAGGAAACATCCATGGTTACAGTTCTGCTTTCATTAGCTGTCATATGAGATCTCTTCTGTGTTAACCACGTGTAATCCTTTTCTGTCCCACTTGAAATAGCTCCTTGCAAGTCTTACGTGTTTGGGGCAGAGATTATTTCTTACCACTCTAATTTACAGCTTTTTAAAGGAATTCATCTGCAACAGATGCTACATTGTTGGTTCTTCAGGTAGCATTACAAATTTAATTTTGTGGCTAAAATAGTCATATATGTATTTTTAAAATTCCTGCTGTTTCCCAGATGTTTTTAAAGTTTAGTTTATTCCGAACGGTCTTTTAATCAAACTTAAAAACCCATCCCTCTGCCCCCCATTTGCACACTTGCCTGTTAGCAGGACAGATGAAAAAATTGAAATGTTCATAGCATAATGTGAAATCCTTTTGCTATTTTTATTCTTGTCGTTAATATATTGTGGTTTCATTCCTTCCTGAACAAACTCTTACTTTTCCAGCAGTACTTATACTACTTGTGTAATGACAAGAGGGCCATTCAGTTAGAAAATGCGATCCTTCCGATTGTGGTTCAAGCAAAGGAATGAATTTTACTGGCCACCCAAATGTCAGACTTCTGTTATAGGTTGTATTTTATTTATCAAGGAGTATTGGAATGGTACAGCGTTTTGCTCCAGGGTTTTTAGTCTCAGAACAATTTGTGTGTGTATGTGCACACAGTGATTAAGACAGCAATGGCAGAGCATATTGAACACCGTAATCACTTAAGCCTCAGCAGCAGTTGTATTTTAGGGGGGGAAGAAAAGATGTCATACTTTATTCAGAATAGTGTTGAGAAGAAATTTTTACAACAGCTTTAAGAATTGCATCCTAGGTCAACACACTGCAGTCATAACTCAAATTTCAGATCCTTAATATGCTGCTGCCCATGAGTTTGACATAAAATACTGTATGGGGTTTGTGTGGCAAGGTTTTGGTAGTGGGGGCGGGGGAGGCTATTGGCATGGTTGCTGTGAGAAGCTGCTAGAAGCTTCCCCCATGTCCGACAGAGCCAATGCCAGCCAGCTCCAAGATGGATCCGCCGCTGGCCAAGGCCGAGCCAATCAGCAATGGTGGTAGTGCCTCTGGGACCTGCCCCTGAGGAGGGTGAAGTGGCAGAGACAACGTGTGATGAACTGACCGTAACCCCCATTGCCCGTCCCCCTGCACCGCTGGGGGGGTAGGTAGAGAAAACTGGGAGTGGAGTTGAGCCGGGAAGAAGGGAGGGGTGGAGGGAAGGTGTTGTGAAATTTGGTTTTATTTCTCATTACCCTGCTCTGGTTGATTGGCAATAAATTAAGTTCATTTTTCCCCAAGCTGAGCCTGTTTTGCCTGTGATGGTAATTGGTGAGTGATCTCTCCCTGTCCTTATCTCGCCCCGGGAGCCCTTTGTTATATTTTCTCCCTCCCCCAAGTCCAGCTGAGGAGGGCAGTGACAGAGCGGCTTTGGTGGGCACCTGGTGTCCAGCCAGGGTCAACCCACCACAGATACGGAAGCGCTTACCATTCTTAGATGCTGCTGACTGTATTTCTCTACGTGTTTCTACCAAGAAATTATCTTGAATTTATTCTGAGCAGTCCTGTGTAATTTCATGTTCTTTATTTCTGAATTACAAGAGTAAACACCAGTAAATTTGAAAGTGAAATGAAGCACCTACTTTTGAAAATGGGCAGAGTACTAGTATTTTTCAGCAAAAGATCACAGTTAGGAAGTGCAGCATTGTGACTAAAATGTAAATCTACCAATTCCAGTTTTATCTCAAATGAATATTTACTTCACAGTTCAGCCACCCAACTTTCTGATTGACTGACTGACATGAATGATGTATACAGCATATTGATGTGCACTGTGTTTTAGAAAAGTGAGATTAGTTCTGTTACATGGCTGATGGTTAATTAAAACACTAGAAACTAGTATTTTAGAAATTGCAAAATAAAGTTCTTAAAATTCTCCACAAATGCAAAGCTATGTGCTATTATAGATATTGAATCAAAGATGGCTTAGAAAAGTTTCAGTGGCATATTTCGTACATAATACGGTATTAAATGGTGAACATTTTGGCAGGGGAAGTTGAGTAATTTCCTGTGTGTTTTGTTTTTTAGTTTAAATTCTGTAACTCTGCACCAGTTGGCCTGTTCATTGATTTATTGGACTTCATTTTTACTATCATTAACAAAAGACTTTTGTTTTCTACACAGGCATTAGCAAGCTCAGGTTTTGTACAAAAATTTAACCCTTTTGTTCTTTGTCCTTTTTAGATTCCTCTTTCCTCAGTCATTCCTCCCCCACAGCTTTTAGATGCCATATTGAAATTTAATGTATATATCGTCTTCACAAACTCAGTGAGACAGAAATATTTGGTGTGATGGAACTCCACCCTCCTTCCCCCTTCCCTTTTTTTCCTTTTTTAGTGCCACACCTGACGTAGCAGTACCTTACTATGGAAAAGTCCGATCTGCAACAACTGCTTTATGCATGTTGTTGAAAATGCCAGATAGCTGCTTTTCAGCACACAGTGGAAGAAGCTGTCTTAATCAGTTTTCAGGACACTGCTTCTACAGCATTCCTCACCAGCTATCTTAGTTTTGCAGTCTTAAGTGTTTTTTTGTTGTTGTTTTTTTTTTTTTCTTGTTGTCTTGAATGTTGGTGGTGGTTCTTTTCTCATCCTTTTCTGCCAGAGTCAGTGGGGCCACTGAACTGCACTGCGCTCTGGGTGAAAGCAGATCTGTGTGGAAAGTCCTTCATGAAGTGTTGCTTCTGAATATGTTTTTGCGTCCTGTCAAGTACCTGATTGCTGCTCTTGAAGACCTGAATTTGACCCTTGCTCCCTGAATAGCTGATTAAGGTGGGTAGCTTGTTAGTGTTTTGAATTTTCTTAAGTGTTTGGAATGTTGATCGGAACTGAGACCTTCAGCTTGTGTCTCTGTTTTTGGTCTAGTATTAATTTTTTTTTTTTTTTTTTTATTGCCTTCTGCTACCTTACTTGCTCACTTTCAGAGGCAGAAGCATCCAATTAAGACTGCTAGAGAGATATGCTGAACTCATCTCTCCTCCCTCCTCCCTCATGCTGTGCTCTCGTCTGGAGCACAAGAGAAAAGAGCAGAAGGAACTGAGCAGTCTGCGGAGTCCACAGAGCTGGCAAGTAGCAAACACAATTTCTCTGCTCTTTTTTTTCTTTTACATTTAGTGTAGGCAGGGCACTGGGGGTTCTGCTAAGGCCTGTCATGACCTGGGAGAGCAGAGGGAGGAGGACTTGGAGAATAAATGAGGCTGAGGTTTAGTCAGAACTGACGGGTGGAAGTCTTGAGTCAAAAACCTCAGAGAAGTTTGGGGTAGGCACCAGGCAGGTGTGTAAATTGGCATTTAGAAAGGACTTATAGCATTGTTACATCAGAGAGCATTTATATTTACTTATATATGGAAAAAAGGCCTGATTTGGAGGTTGGGCAGTAAAATAAAGGTGTTAGCAGGGAGCTGATTGACAGTCTTTTGACATTATTGGCAGTACTGAAGCAGTGTCAGGTAGACACTTCTGTCTGCTTGATCCCTACAGTACCTCTCTGTTTAGTCTTCTGACTGTGTCTCAGCCCTTAGGACAGCTTTTCTTTAGAGGTACCATTGCCATGGGCCAAGAGGCAACAGCGGGGTGTTTTACAAATTCTGCTTGTGTTCCCCGCTTCAGTACATGGAAACTTCTATAGACGTCAGGGAAGTCGTTATCCAAGAGTTATTTGATGCTATCTCTCTGTTTTCTCCCTCTCCTTATCAAATCTTGGGTTTACTGACCTTACATGTCAACAGCATTCTGTGGTCCCAGCTCAGTATTCAAAAAGATTTTTCTTAGAGATAAGTGAAGGTAAAAACACCCAAGACAAAAGGATCCCTCTCAGTATTTTCTCAGCCTGGTTTTCACCATCCATTTACCTGGATGTTCTAGGTGACATATAAATTAAGTATTACTGCTACAGGAAGAAGAATGAATGGTTTGAAGGACCTGGCAACGGGACTTGCAGATTTCTTTCTTTCCAGCTTCATTTAGTCTGCCCTAATACTTTCACATCTGTGGATGTTCCAGCAACCAAGATGATAGTTTGTGTTTCTTTGTGAGGCTGAGAAAAAGTAGAACGCAGAGGTCTAGGTAAAACAAACTAGTTCTCTGTTCTGAACTGTATTGGCACACACAAGATGAGGACATGGGAGCCACCAACACCACTCCCCCTAAAACTGCAGGGAGCATTACAGCAAAGCTATTCCCCTACTAGTGCCCACAGATCATCTGCCCAAGGACTCTTCCACTCCATGCCCAGACACTTCTCTAGCTGTACAAGGAGCTGAATGTCTGTAACACAAGATGACATCTACAGCGTGCCACAAGGAGGGAGCAGGAGAGACAAATGATGCTGCCCACATGTAGCCTAGGCCCCTGCAACAACAAGGCATTTGCCAAATGAAAATGGAGCTAAAGCAACTTCTTCCCGAGCCTTGCACCGGACTGGCTTTTTCTTCTGGCCCTCCATCAGGATAGCTTGCAAACTCACCCCAGTTGTATCTACCTCCAGAGATCCATTCTGACCTCCCGGAGAGGTGTGCCTGCCCTCACCTCCACTACATATTCCATCCTTCCTAAGCATTTTCCACAGTGTTTAGTGTTTGATGAACAGTTTGGGGTGTTTCATACAAGCAGCCCCGTCCACTCACCATGAGCGTCTGCATACCTTTTGCCCGGTTCTTGCATCCCAGTGCACTCCTAACACCACGGAAACAACTACCACGCTCTTCCCTGGACTTGCAAGCAATAAGTGACTTATGCAGACTCCTACAAAGGCCAGGCTTTCGTGGATCTGAATTATAAACTTTCCTGGGGACTCTGGTGGAGTTGACAAAATGCACAGTTATTACACCATCAAAAGCAAGAGGTGGGTGAAGAAAGAGGAGGTTCCCCAGAGAAAGGGGAAGAAGGGCTGGGCAGTTCCATTCCCAACAGTGTTTTGATCAACCTTCAGAGATTTCAGTCAAATGCGGGATTGTAGTGAAAATGTTACAGTGGATAATATTTTACGGATGTAAATTGTACACACTGGGTATCCAATATGCATACTACATAAAAATATTTTAAATAGTTTTGTACTAAACCCCATCCTCTCCTGGAAGCAAGTAAACCAGAATATACTACAGTTCTTTGTTTAGCTCTCTTTATGTAAGGTTCATATTTCCCTCTAACATGGTGGTAGGAGAATTGTGAAATACACATAGTTTATCGTCTTACTTTTCACCATTATGGACAATATTGACTGCTCCCACTCACTAAGATTAGCTATGTTTGGTAGACAGCAAATGCACTTTGGCAATGCAGAATTTTTTCAAGGCTTTCTCAATTCTGCTAACGTAAAACTTTGCATTGCTCTATTAAAATTGCTCTTTTGTCTTATTACCTTCTAAAGGGCTATAATCCTTTTCACGGCAGTGACCATAGACTTTAACCTGTACTTTTCACCACTGTTACAAAATTGTCTCCTTCCCCCCAGGCCTACTACACCACGTTTTTGACCAAGTTACAGTTTCACTTGAGAATATTTGACTTGGGATGACCCAAACATTCTGTAAAACATTCCCTAAAACTTTCCTCTTTTCTCATTTTCCAGGCTTTACACTCTAGCCAGGCACTTCTTGTCCAGAGAGATAAGAGCTGTATAATTTGTGAACCTTTCCTAATGGGTTGGTTTCACACTTGTCTTTCTAGTATTTAGATGAGAATTTTAGCAATCTCAGGTGTCATTTAAAAGTCTAGTCCTGTACAGTATAAACATTATCTAAAAGTATTTTTGTAAAAACCCCTTATGAAGTGTCTGTGCTCTTCCAGGTGTCTTTCACGTCTTCAATAGACATTTAATTTCTCTAAGTGTTTTGGCTATATCTTAGTACAGGACCTTGTTCCTCCTTCTTCTCTTCAGCCACAATCATTATCTTCACTACAGAAGCACAGGAGTGTTGGGCTTCTCAGGCAAGAACTGCATGCTTTTTTTTTGGCACTAGAATGGTTAACAGCTGAGATTATTTATTATGATGTCAATATTTCAACTTTTGCCCTGGCTTAGGAGTTTAGTGCTGCTTTTGTTGCTTTTCCAGTTGCACATTCTAATTCCTCTTGAGCAACGCCCCTCCCCATTTGTTCAGCTGTTTAATAAACTGTTTCCACTTGTGTTGCATGTGTAATCTATGCCAGAAGCACTAGTTGTAGATTTTATAGCTGCTACTTAGCCGATATGAATATCATCACTCGGTCTTAATTACCAAATTCTGGTAATATAGCTCTAGTGTCAATGATCACACTATTTAAAATATCAAACAGTAATATTCTCATTTTAAAAGACATTTGACAGACTTTCTTGGACTATGGATTCTTTGGAGAAATTAGTCTTTGATACCTACACTTTCCAACTGGACTGTTCCTTGAATCACAGCAAAGAGCAGGCTATCTCGCAACTAAGACAACTAAGGATGCAGTTGCTCTCTTCAGCGTTGGTTTGAGAAGTGGATGGCTCATGGTCATTTCTTCAGCGTGGAGCACGTAATGGTTGGAAATGGAGCTGGTTCCATGCGAGCACTGCCTTCTTGTCCCTGTTTGGTGGAAAGGGGTTTGAGGAAAACAGGTTGGCCCTAACTCCTGCCTTGGGTTGGAAAGTGGCCCCTGTGCTGCTTTAGAGCAGATGTCAGGAAAAGGAGTCTCTGTATTGTAGATGATGCTTTTGCATTGCATTACCACAGTGGAAAGGTGTAACCTGATGCTGATCCTGTCACATCTTTGCCTAATAGTTTTCCTTCCTTCTTTCTTTCTATTTTTTTTCAGAAAAGGTTTTCTTCCTGCTGTTTTCTTCCATATATTTATACCACTTGAAAAAGCTGAGGACCAGATAAGTTCCCCTCCTCTTTTTATCCAGCACTTTCCCTGTGCTTTGGACAACCTTCTTCTATGCCTAACAGTCTTCTTCCCACATACTTGCAGCTGCTCTTTGCATTTACATGACACTACATGAGTCAGCAGACACAACTTCTCCTGGCCCTCCAGGACAGGAGGAAAGAGCACCCTGCGATGCTGCCGTACGACCGATAGAGCAGGGGCAGGATGTCCAACCCTGCAGTGATAAGCATGAGACCAAACGAGTCCCTCCTGTTTCTAACGAGAGCACAAGTGAAGCCCACAAATTCTCATCCTTCTTGTTTCCAAAAAGGCTTTGGAAAATGGTGGAAAGCAACCAGTTTATGTCCATTTGGTGGAGCAAGGGTGGAAAATGCGTTGCCATCAGTGAAGACCTCTTCGAACAGAAGTGCTGTGCAGGGCAGGACCTCTGCATGCTTTTGTTAACCGAGAGCATGAGGAGTTTCATTCAACAGCTCAACCTCTACAGATTCATCAAACTGCAGCAGGATTTCCAAAGATCGGCCTCACTTCCTGAATTCCTGCCGGAAGCAGCAGCAGCTTCTGCTCACAGCAAGGTACAGCAGTTGTTCGGCACATCAACTGACGTCCACATAAGATAAGTCCTTGCAGTATAGGAGGTGAGGATGGTAGAGAGTGGTCTGGTTTTACCTTCCTTCTCAGCTTGTTTTCAGAAAGTTTTGTGTTAGTCTTTCTGACTAGTAGCAACACAGATAAGATGCATTTTGGTTATATCTGCTTGGATTGAACCTGTTCAATGGAAAGACAGACTCAGCGTAACCTGATTTCTTTGGATGTATTTGCTATGCGTTTTACTGTACCAAATCTGAAATAGTTCTGTGGCACCTGCTGAATGCCGAGAAGATACATCTAAGGATCATAGTATTACCTGCGTGCTTGTTCCACACTCAAGTGGCTGAAAAGTAGGGGTATTTGGCTTTCAAAAGCAGTTCTTATGCTGTTGAAAATCCTACACTGCTCTGCTCCCAGGTGGCAAAAACCCAGGGGTGTCTGACTTAACAGAACCGTGACGTAACATGTTAGCCCAAGCTTTGGTTTTCTAATGCCCCTGGGAGTCCTTTCCAATATCCATGTTCATCTTTTGCAATTCAGAGTCTTAGTTCTCATAGTTTAGGGTTTTCCAGTCTCTACATGGTGGCAACTAACTCTTCTCCTTTGCTTTTTTTAGTTGCTTTACTACTCTAACCCCAACATTAACAGAGAGCATCCCTCCCTGCTGGAGGGGTGCAAGAGAAGAGTTGGCCTCCAGCAGAGAGCTCCAGCTGCGTCAGGGCAGGTTGTGGAGATGGACCAAAGGCGGCCCTCCCCAAGCCCAGATGGTCAACCTGCAGGGGACACGCAGGTGTCTCCACCCATGATGGCCGCATCCAAAAAGCGATGGGCTAAAGCACCTCCTGCCCTCGGCAGTGCCCATACATCTCCAGAGGCAGCTGCTCCCGCACTTCCAGAGCCTGCCGGAGCAGAAGGCAGAGAGAGGTTCATCCCTCTGGCCCTCTTCTTTCTACTAGCACACAGCAGCCCAACCCCAGATGGCCTCCAGTGTGCTGCTTACGCCTCTCCACCATGTTTTGCAACTTTTCTACGTGGGCTGGGAGGTCCCACCTTTGGACCCATGCAGCCAGAAGCCCCCGGGCTGGCCTGCCTCCCTGCTGTCAGTCACGGGTTGCAATGCCCGTGCTGGCAGCAGCCTCAGCTCTGCCTCTGCCAAGCCGACCGCAATGTCAAAACCCAACAGTCCCCCACGGCCTGACCTGCACCTGCAGCCCCAACGCTGCGGACGCAGGCGACGGCATTGGACCCCAGCACGGCACGTGCTAGAGAGAGTCCAGATTGTTGGTAGCCAGCCAGTAGTGTCTAATAGCCTTGCTAATAAGTAGACCTTAGCAGAGTTGGTTAGAAGTAGAGCCTAATTCGACTTGTTTAGAAACTGTTTGAACAACAGGCCTTTTTCAGTTGTTCTGTCCTGTTTGTACAGCATCAGCCCCGAGTGAGATTGTATTTCATCCGTCCAAGTAGATGCAACTGGTCCACAAGCACTTTAATCCTTTTGTGCTTCTAGGGAGGAGAAGGAGATGTTCTCACCAGTTCCGCTGGAGGACACGCAAGCCTCTGCTCGCAGAAAGTCCATCTTTGCCAAGCTAAAGAAAGCAACTGATGGCTAAAGCACGTCCCTGTGTCTGCAGACCCTGTACGTCTCCCCAGGCAGTGGCTCCCCTTCTTCCCAACCTTGCTGGAGCAGCAGGCGGGGAGACCTTCTGTCTGCTGGTCTGATTTACGATACTGGTATGTTACAAAGAGAAGAAGGAATTAGGAAGAGGAAAATCAGGCTCAGTATTTTTGCACAATTATTATGGTGAATATTTACATTAGGTGGTCCTGTGATTAAGAGCCTGATCCACAGCCCACTGCAGTGAACAAATGCCCTCTATATCAGATAGTGTGGGGAAAGCTCCTGAGCTAAGAAATCCTTTGGACCTGTACATGTTGGAAGATTCATATCATAATTATTTTTAGATGCATCTGGGGCTTTAATTTATTGCAAACGTGTTTTTCTTTGTGTCTTTACTCTTTTGAAACAGAGACACATTTACAGAAAAAGCAATAATTTTTTTTTTCCCCTGATAGTGATACCCATTTAATACCATTTCTGTTCATATAGAATATTGTTCATGTGCATGCTGCTCTGAGGGATAGCAATGCACTGACTCACTGATGAAGGATTTCAACTTTTGAAATGTGTTTCTTGTATTAATCCTACATAGATTTCTTCCTTTAACAATTTTGAATCATAGTAATTTTTAATTACTTGGGTGCTACAGATAATCTTGAATTTAAAATAGAGACTTTTATTTAAGGTCTACAATAAGGTTTTTTGTGGTTAAATTCTTAAAGCAAATCTTCATATGAATTACACTTGTGAAAACATGTAATTCACTACTTTGCTAGATGTATTTCTGGTGAAACACCATAAAATATAGTAATTTTTATGATTTAGATTTTAATTTTGTTTCTTTCCATTTATATTCAAGCCTCATGTTAAGATACTTCGTAATAATTGAATCGCAGCTATAAAAAGTGCATTTTTCTAGGTATAATTCCTGTGCTTTTGCCATGACAAATTACCTTTTTTTTTTTATGGTTAGAATTTTCTTAAACCGCATTTTCTCCATATTTTCTTTTTAAGAACAAATCTTACTCTCCTCAGTAGTACAGAGTAATCTTCCTGTGCTTTTCTGTGGTGTGAATTCTTAAATCAGTCTCCTCTTTGAGAAGGATATCAAAAGCTTAGGCCTGGCTTAACTGATTCCAAGTCTATTTCTGAGGAGAAAAACTCTGCTTCTGGTGTTGGTCATGTTGGTCTGAATGAGGAGCTCTTTCAGCTCGTTCAGCGATGAATTTAAAGGAAATACATGCTAAACTAAATGAAAATACCATCAAGCCATAGGCTTCCTGTTTAGTAGTTATTTTTACCAGGCAAATCTGAGCTCTTGTCATGGGACAGTATGATAATTCTTAATTTATGAATGGATTGCTTGGGGTTTGTATGAAAGATGTAGTAAAGAAAAACTAGAATTAATGAGGTGGAATGAAAAATATAAATCCAGTTTGATTGTCTAATGCAGACAGAATTCTTTGCTAAAATTTTAGTAGTATATTGCTAGCGATTGCTGTTGTCTTGTGCTGATTTCGGACACTTAAGATACAACTTGTGTGTGTTTTGGGCAATGCTTTGTTGAGTGACAGGATTCCTGTGCAGGGTTCTGGTGAGACTGCATCTCAGGATTTCCAGCGGTATCATCCAGCCACAGTGCTGACTCTTCCATCGGTCTCCATACCTCTTGTTACTGTTCAGTGTTTTCCCTATTGCAGGATCCACAGCCTCACAGTTACTCTTCTCAAAGCTTTAAATCAGAGAGGTGTTTTCTGTAATGCCCTTGCCCTTCTTCCTTATTGATGCTTACATGGAAGTAGTTGATTAAACATATTTGCTAATTGCAAACAGTAATATTATTGTAGCTATTAAATGTATTGAACACTGCTGTCAGAGCTGAAGCCTAATTTAGACATGTTCATTAAAGAAAGAAATAACCTTTGAAAGATTTTCAGGATTCTGCAGCACCTGGTAATGAACAATGTTATAAATTAACTTGTTTCTTTCTCTTATCAAGAAACCAATACCTGAAGTTATGTGGTGAAACAAGAATTGATTGTCAATAAATTTATAGGTCAAGATGCCATCTAAGTAAGTTAGCAGAGAGAAAGCGGCCTTTTAGAAGGTGCTTATACATTTCTTAATAGCAGCCTCCCATCCATGGTGCAGCGGTAGGAACAGTAAGTGGTGTTTATGAAGATCTTACACAGTAGGATGACAGTAGGACAGGAATTCGCTGGATTAAGCAAGGGAAATCATTCTCGTATGCAGGGCGACACTGCGATCACTCACTAGACAACCTGCAGACTTAGAGGTGAATCTTGGAAGATGCTGAGGATCCTCTCACAGGTGCTGCTTTCTGTTCTGTTAAGACTCCTTCGTTTGATCTTTGGCTGTGCTTTAAGGGGAGCCAAAGCAAGTCTTAAACTTGATGTAAGCACTGCTTCCTGCAACGGAAAGTATTCGGTTGACACGGTCACTGTAGTAACTCTAGTGCCCTTTCTTCTAGATACCATCTGGATTAAGGGTGTCCAGCAGGAACATTGATGTATGAACCTTGTGCCGGCCATTTAGATGATGATGGATTACGTTGGGTGAAAGTAGTTTCCTCACAGTCACAAAGTCTATTTTAAGATTTAGTTTAAAATGGAGGCTCCATATGGTTTCTTGTATGCACACTGCGTTGTGTGTACTATGAGGTCGGAGCATGCCTTCTGGGTAATAAATGCACAGCAGGAAACCCTGCCTTTATGCTTCTTTCCATGTGCGTTCTTCTCTTCATCAGAGGCGATCTCGGTGACTGCTTTCATGGCTGCTACCAGCTGTCATAGAGCAGAACAGAATTGTAATTTTTGGCTAGCTGTGGTCAGCTCAGAGCCTGTCACTCTGCATGTCAAATCTCTTCTTTTTCTGTATGCGTAACTTTACATTTATCAACAGTGAATTGCATCTGCCATGTAAGTGTCCAATCTCGTTAGACATCTGCATGAAGATAAAACCAGTGCTGAGGTGTGTGCCCCTTACAGGGCTTGTTTGGGAGGGCTTTTTTTTCTTATGCAATTTCACAAAAGGTATTTTTCACAATCCTCCTTCCCCCTCAAGGCTCAAATAATATTTTTTAAAGAGACCTTCTGCCCCATCCCTCTTGACGCTCACTCTCCAGTTTCCTAACCTCAGTGTTAAATAATTAGTTTTGGAAGGCTGAGCGGAAAATAAAACTAAATTAATAGATGTATTTGAATGGTAGCTTTGTGCAGTTCCTCTTCTGCAATTAGAAAATTGTCTCAAGTGCTGGTCTTCCAAAGGTAATTATGAGCAAAAGGTTGAGTTCTCTTTTTTAATGAGTTCTGCCTGATGCCAAGAAGAAAAGCTAGTCTGGTGTGGAGTATATTCGATAGTGCTAATTAAACTGTTCCTCCCACTTACTGTAAGTCAAATTAGTTTGATCCAATTGAGAACCTAATGTTTTACTAGGGCAGCTGGTTAAGCCTTAACAAAACAGTTTCATGTCAGCTTAAATAAGAGGGGTTTCTATGAAGCAAGTACCAAGCTCCACTGAGTGAAATGTAGCTTTTCTTTTTTTTGTTGGTTTTAATATTGTAAGTGATACTTACAATAAGTGTAAGTAGCCTCTGCTACTCAAGTGTGGTGATACCAGTTGCAGTCCTTGTTGTGTGGCATTTTTTCCCATTTTTTGCACAGAATTACTATTTTTTAATTTTATTAGAAGGAAAATGAAAAAATCAGGCATTATTGCTGTTCTCTCATAACTCAGAGGCATAACTTGTTTTTATCTACTTATATGAAAGTAATAAAAGCTTTATTATCAGAACTGCAGGAGTTGGCTTATTGAAGCAAGCATCACCCTGAAAGCTCTTCAGAGTGGTTAGGACCAGAAGTTAAAACGCTTTGCAGGGTTAGATTTTTTTTTTTTTTTTTTTGAGGCAGTGTCGTGGTTTAACCCCAGCCAGCAACTAAGCACCATGCAGCTGCTCAATCACTCCCCCCCGGCCCCGGCACAGTGGGATGGGGGAGAAAATCAGGAAAAGAAGTAAAAGATAAGAACAGTTTAATAGAACAGAAAAGAAGAAACTAATAATGATAATGATAACACTAATAAAATGACAATGGTAATAATAAAAGGGTTGGAATATACAAGTGATGCACAATGCAATTGCTCACCACCCGCTGACCGATGCCCAGTGAGTTCCCGAGCACCAGTCCCCCCACCCCCACTCCCCCCAGTTTATATACTGGGCATGACGTCACACGGTATGGAATACCCCTTTGGCCACTTTGGGTCAGGTGCCCTGGCTGTGTCCCCTCCCAACTTCTTGTGCCCCTCCAGCCTTCTTGCTGGCTGGGCATCAGAGGCCGAAAACCCTTGACTTTAGACTAAACATGACTTAGCAACAGCTGAAACCATCAGTGCGTTATCAACATTCTTCTCACACCTAGCTCAAAAACGTAGCACTGTACCAGCTACTAGGAAGACAATTAACTCTATCCCAGCTGAAACCAGGACAGGCAGTTAAACTGAGCAGTGCACCACTTACTGAATTTCACTGATTTGATGGGACTATACAGCATAAAGTATTTTTCTGTTATGGTTATGGAAATATAACCAGCAAGTGGAGCATTCACAATCAGTATCCTGGGCAAAATTTGCCTTTACTCTGTTGCTACTTGGACCTGTCCAGGCTTACTGGGTTTAGGTAGGGGTACTGCAATACTTTTTTAAAGTACACTATCCTGTTCTGGGTGTTCTGCTTTGGGAGGACATTCAATGCCTTTGCAGTGGTAGAGCCTCAGCAGGATAGGCAGATGTTTAAAACTGGTTCACCTCTGCCCAGCATCGCTGGAGAAAAACCCACTGGGGTGGTGGTGGGGGGATCTTGCCCCTGCCTGTTCCCTTTTGGGGCTGACCCCCTGGGCGTGCTCAGTGTTCGGGTACAGTTTGGGCCTGGGGATCTCTGTCAATCCCCTTGGAGATTGCACGTCACCCCAGCTTCTGCTTGGCAAGAGCGGGATGGGGGCTGTTGTGTGCGTGTCCACCCGTGAGCTCCAACCAGCCTGGACCCCAGGGCTGGTCAGCGGCCGAGAGAAGCTTTTGAAGAATCCCATGGCTTCTGAGTGCTGGGCTTTGGTATGTCTGTGCTACAGCAGCTGCAGTTGGGGTGAACAAGTTGAGCTAGCTAGAAGCTGCTTAGCTTAGGCACTGTCACTGTTATAGCTGCGGCAGAAAAGGCCCAGTGGAAACTGGTTAAAAACTCAACCCAGCACCCTGAGGTTGGCTCTTTCTCGCTGTGGCTGCACTATCCAGGCTCTGCATTTTTGAATTCATCAGGAATGTGTATGTGCGCTGTGGTTACAGTAGTGAATGTCAGACATACCCATTGCTCCTTGAAGGAGCAGTGAAGTGTCATAGTGAACGTGTGCTGAAGAATAAAGAGCACTGGAGAACTAATTCTGGAGTGAGGACAAACTGGTTGCATTGGTGCTAACTGATACTACCTGTGGTTTTGATATCCATCCTGATTTTGGGGCTTGGGAGAGTGCGGTGCTGATGCTTGTCCTTAGCAGCTTTCTTGTAGATGCGAGGGTTGTGCCCAGGGTAGAAAATAAAATGGACCAGAGTGTATTTATGCATTCACAACGCACAGTCCTTGACCTGTCTTATCCTGCAGACTGTACTTAATCTCCCACTGTCTGGGAGAGTACTAATTGCCAATTGTTGATGGAGTATACATGTTAGCAGTTAAATGTTATGGATGAGTGTAGGCTGGTCGTTAAGCTCTTGCCCTGCCTTTCTTTAATTTATTAATAAAGACGTCTGCAGTGAATTCGGTATTTTTTTTACCAGTTCTGAGCATTCTCCATGACTTCTCGGGATTTGTCCCTGAGACATTTTTGTACTTTATAATTCCACTGCAAATTGGCTTTTTTATCCCCATATGCTGTCAATACATAGCTAGATATACCAGTGAACTCAGTAAGACCAAATGGCTGCAGCAGCAGTACTGAGCAGCTCATTGGCCTTGTTAAAGATGGGTGGTTCAATTTTAATGCAATGATTAAAAAAGAAGACTGTTTTGCTGAAGGAGATAAGGTGTGTCCCACCAGTTAATGCAGTTTACAAATAAATTTCTATTTTTCTGTTATTTGAAATCACTAACTAATAGTAGGCAAAACCACTTAGGCATTTAGCATAATACTGGAATATGCAGATACTAAATAATGTGCATGGTAGGAGGCAGGCTTTTTAGCAGACAGCTTGCCAGGGCAGGCATCATATCCAGGGGTTTCCTTCACAGTCAGGAAGGAGAAGCCAGATTCAGTGGTACGTGTTTATTACTTGGCAGTGGGAATGAAACACTGTGCCATACTCGTATTGAAAAACATGAGCAAAATTCAGTATCTCGTTACATTCTTACAGATTTAAATTAACTTTTTAAACTTGTAGTTTATTAATTCTTTAAGCCTTTTTTTTTTTTTTTGTGGCAGACTATTTTCAGTCTCATTTAAAAGAAGTAAATAATACTTGCACGGGAGAGCTGCCAAAAAGTCGAGGGATAATATTAATCATTCTTTTCCCTGAACAAATACTAGACGCTTTTGGCACTCTTGTGTTGAAGGTGCTGTGTTTATAAAAACAAAAAAATGTTTAATACATCTAAGCGTATAAAAAGGGAATGGCATTTCATGCTGTTTTCTGATGAAAGTCTAGGCCACATTCTGCCTATGAAAAATTGCCTTTCAGCATTGATTTGTAATCCAGTAAATGCATGCAGTTCCTAAATAGGTGAAGTATTGCCCTAAACCATTAGCACTGTGTCTTCATGTAGGTAATGTAAAGGGAGATCCTGCCATTTTGGATTAGTCCTTTCTCTAATGTGGTTACATTTATTGAAGGCGCTTCATGAACAAAGGGCATATTTCATAACCCTTCTAAGCATTACTGTAAAAAGCAAGTTACACTGGCCAGTGTGATTTTTCACAGAATCGTTAAAATTTTGTTTGGAGTTGACCCCTGGAGGTCATCTAGTCCATCCTTCTGCTTGAAGCAGGACTGTTAGCAACTCTAGATCAAGTCAGCTCCAGTTTTGTCTAACCAGTATTGAAAACCTCTAACAATGGAGATTCCACCTGTGGGAATAATATATTCCACGGCTAAACTATCTTGCAGTAAATAAATTTTTCCTAATGTCCATCAGTCTTCCTAAGTGCAACTACTCCCTGTTGCTCCTCGTTTTGCTGTTGGTCATGTCCAATAAGAGGTTGTCTCTGTTGCCGTTGTAGCTACCTTTCAAGTAGCTGTAGGCTGTTATTAGAGCACCCTCTAAACAAGCCCAGCTCTCTCAATTTCTTCTAATAGGTCAAGTGCTGGCCATCTTTATAGCCTTCTACTGGACCCTATACAACTTCTCAGCATCCTTCATGAACTGCAGAGCCCCAAACTGACCACGGCTTTCCAGAGAAAGCCTCTTCAATGCAGTGACTCCCTTGACCTGATGGCTACACTTTTCTTAATGTAGCCCAGTATTAGCTTGCCACCTTCACAGGGAGACCGCACCATGGCTCATATTCACATTGGCATCCACCATAGCCCCTGGTCCTTTCAGCAGGGCTGTGATGTGGTTTCAGGACATGGTTTAGTGGGCATGGTGGTGTTGGGTTGATGGTTGGACTCGATGGTCTTAAAGATCTTTTCCAACCTAAATGATTCTATGACTCAGGCAGCCAGTTTCCAGCTGTACTTGTGCATGACATTGCTCTTCCCCAGGTGCAGAGCTTTGCAATTCTCCTTATTAAGCTTCAGGAAATTCCTGTTGGCCTAGTTCACAAAGTTTGTCAAGACTGCTGTGAATTAAAACTCTACCACTCAGTGTATCGCCTTTCCCTCCATTTAGTAATGTCCTCACATTTTCCTGTAAGTGCATTCTTCCTCATTACCCAGATTGCTGATGAAGGTAAGGAATGATGTCAGACCCAGAAGCAACTCTGTGATTCTCTTTGTGTTATTGACTGCCAACTGGACTTTGAGCCATTGATTACTGTGAGCCTGGTGTCCAGCCAATTTTCAACATCTCTAACAGTCCAGTCAGCCCATAGTTTCTCAGCTTCCAAATCAATGTTGTGGGAGGTTGTGTCAAAAGCCTTATGAAAGCCAAGGTGTATCATGTCTATTGCTTTCCCCTGGTCCATACAACTAGTTGTTTCATCATAGAAGGCAATCTGGTTGGTCAAGCATGATTTGCACCTGGTAAATCCCTGCTAACTATTCCTGATTAGCTTTTTGTCCTTTATTTTCTTGAAAATCAATTCCCTTTTATCTTAATATAAGTTGGTGGAGAAAAGATATATTCTCTTTGAGACTAAGGCATATAAATGCAATGTTCTGCTGGCAGCAGCAGAGGTATTTCATCTCCAGAGGAGAGAAGCAGCGATAATCTGCTTTATTGGTACAGATAACTTCTATTTTAATGAGGAAGAGAGATAACTCCATAAATGCTAGAGATTAGTCTTTGTTTGGCTAAGGTAAGATTTTTCCAGGAATATAGTGACACCTTAGGAAACCTATCTAACTTGGAAGAGAGTCCTAGAAGTATTATAAAGTCTATATTTGTAATTCACTTAGGAAACATTATATTACATGGTAGATCCAGAAGAAATCATTGATGTCTAACTTATAATTATAGCCCCTGAGATATGAAAGCAAACGAGTAAATCTCCAGATCTTTAATAAAAACAATGATAACTTTCTCTATTTTGGATGAAATATTGACTAGAGATCGTAAAATTAAAAGTTAATCAGTTCCTAACTAAATCATTGGGCACTTGAGGTGAGAAAGTGTAACCCCTTTCGAGGAAGAAATATACTGTCTGAATATCTAGCAAGTTATAATTTTATTCTTTAGGATACTAAAAATTCACCTTCCCAAATAACTTTAGGAAACTCCTTAGTTCTGCCTCCATATTGTTTAATTCATTGCTTTCTTACTTTCTCCTACCCCTATATTAAGGTGGGCAGAAACTATCATTCAGAATATGTGAAGACAACTGCACAAATGTGTATCAAGTCCTGGGTAACATTTCAATTTCAATAAAGTTCTGATCTACTCTGCTACTACAGCATTTGACAATTCCAACTTAGGCGTCCATAGCACTATTTCTGGTTGCTCTAGGAAGAATTTGGTTCTCAGCTTCAGCTGCATATGTTGCAGTTAGGTTTAAATGAGTTAAAAGAAAGTAAGCCCCCAAAAGTTTGCTTGGAAACTTTAAATCAGAACTTGGAGAGACCAGGTCCATTTTGTTTTTGTAAGAAATATATGTCTTTGCTTCAGTCATCTGTCAGACTTGCACAGTCCTGGGACTTCACCAAGTTTGTGCTAGGAGTGCTTAGTATATTTTTGCTGCTCTTCAGAGGAGAAGAGAAGATGGATTGGTTTCTGTGTTGGTATTTGCAGGTGAGGAAGTCACTGGATGTCACATTGTTGTTTTTTTTTTAAACAAGGGTTTCCAGAGAGGAGAGAACTTTTCTGTAACAGCAGAGTGAGTGCAAAATTCTCTGCATGTGTTGCTTTTCCTGGGCAACCTATTCTAGCTGACCCAACTTGAGCAGAAGATTGGACTAGACAACTTGAGAGGTCCCTTCTAACCTCAATCACTTTTGTGATTCTATGATTCAGCTGTGATTTCCAATTTTGAGTGGTCAAGGGGTTATGTGATGCAGCATATTCTGGAAAGGAATTGTAAAACTGTCTCATGACGGTACTTGCAAGAAGTCCAAAGTCTTGATGGAGAGAGATTTTGAGACCTTCTGTACTAGACAGACAATATAATCATAGCATCATAGGATAGTTCAGTTTGAAAGGGATGTAAACAGGTCTTTAGTCCAACCTCATGTTCAGAGTAGGCTCAGCTATGAGGTCAAACCATGTTACTTAGGGCTTTATCTACTTCTGTCTTGAACATCTCCAAGGAAGGAGACTGCACAACCCTTCTGATTAAGCTGTTCCAATGCTTGTCTGTCCTCATGGTGAAAAAAATTTTCCCTTTAGCCAGTCTCAATCCCTCATTTCAAGTCATGCTTGCTGTTTCTCTTCTTCCCACCATGCATCACTACGGAGAACCTGACTCCATTTTCTTTGTGACCTCCATGTAGGTCTTAGAGGGCTGCAACTAGATTCCTCTGAAGCCTTCCTGTCTCAAGGCTGAACAAGCACAATTAGCTCAGCCTCTACTAATAGGGCAAATACTCCAGGCCCCTGATCCTCTTGGCAGCTCTCCACTGAACTCTGCTGAACTTGCTCCAGTTTACCAATGTCTGTCTTGTATTGAGGGGGCAAAACTGGATGCAGTATTTCAGATGTGGTCTATCAAGTGCTTTTATCTACTAGCTGTGATAATAGCTCCTGATAATACAACCTAGGATACTGTGACTTTTCTTGTTTTTTGGTGCCAGGGTATACTGCTGGCTGTCTACCTGAGGTCCTTTCTGCTACAGCTGTTTCTCAGCCAGTCACTCCCCTGCCTGCATTGTTGCAAGGGCTTATTCCTTCCTAGGTGCAGAACTTTGAATTTGTCCGTGTTGAAATTCATAAAGTTCCTGCTGGGCCATTCCTCCAGTCTGTCTAGGTCTCTTTTAACAGAAGTCCTGCCCTTAAGCATATCAGCTGTTTCTCCTAATTTGATGTCATCTGCAAACTTGATGAAAAACCACTTTCCTCCAAGTCATTGGTAAATATATTAGAAAGCACAGGTCCCAGGATGGATCTCTGTGGTAGTCCACTTGTTGCTAGCCTCCAGATGCAGTATGATGGGCTACCTACTGTCTCCCGAGACTGATCAGCCAAGCAGTTTTTTCCCCATCTAATTGCCTACCAATCCAGATCATAACATCGCAACTTGCATACAAGAATATTGTGAGGCAGAGTCAAGCATATTTCTGAAGTTGAAGGTAAATGACATCCACTACTCTTCCTTCAACCACAAATCTAGTAATTTTATCCTAGATGACAATCTACACTTAGTAAATCTGTGCTGACTGTTCCCTGTCACCTTATTTACTTCATGTGCCCAGAAATAATGGTTGAAAAAGACTTGCTCTGTGATTTTTTTTTTTTTTTTTTTTTTCCAGCGATCAAAGTGAGGCTTGGAGTTCTCTGGGTTTACCTTTTGGCTTTTTCTGAAGATGGATATAACATTTGCCCTTCTCCAGTCATGCGGGACCACTTCACCTCCATGAGCTTTCAAAGATAATAGAGATCACCCTTGCAAGGATGGCGGCCAGCTCACTCCGCGCTCTTGGATACAGCCTGTTCAATCCCATGGACTTGTGTGGGTTCAGTTCTCTCAAGTAATCCCTATGAGTCTTCATGCACTGCTGGTAGAACTCCGTGACTCCTTTCACTAACCACAGAGGTATGGTAGACTTTGGTGAAGACTGAGGCAAAGATGACATTGAATACCTTGGCCTTATTTGTGTCTGCTGTTGCTAAATCACCTGCCTCATTCAGCAGCCTATATATTCCTCGTTCAGCCTTACAGCTGTTTTTCTACTTCTAGTCTCCAATGAAACATTGCCTTTCCGCGAAGCCATTGTAAATCAATGCACTTCTTATACTGGAAAACAAATAAATTGAAGACCTTTAATTAGATGTTACAGGGTTTACAAGTAGCAGGTAAAATTTTACTAGGTGACTGTGAAACTTGGAAGGCTTAAACCAAAACTGTCACGTGCTCCTGTTTACAGCTCTTGCTGATGGTGTTGTGCAAGCTGTGATGTCCCTAGGGGTGCCACCAGCCTTGACCGTTCCTGCCCAGCCCTGCCCCAGCAATGCTGCAGCAGGGCCGACATCCAGCTTGCTACAGCCCTGCCCTGCCCAGCCATGGGCCCTGCCGAGCTGGGCCCGCATCCCATCCTGTCCTTGGCCCGTCCCCGTCCCCAGGTAGATGCCCCATGCCTGGGGCCGGGGGTTCCCCAGTGCCCTGCAGTGGCCCTGCTCCTGGCTGGGGCGCTGGGCCAGGCCTGGACTGATGGGCCCTCCTGGCTCCCCACCCCATGGGGGGTTTTGCTGCTCCCTGACACAAGTCATCTTTCCAGTAGGGTCTTTTGGGGATCTACCCTTATTTTCCTCTAAAAGCAACCAACACTGACTTTTTCTGGAAAAGCTGTCTTCACTCATGAAATGAGGGCAAATTTAAATATTCTGTGTTAAACAGTAATTGGTCAGGTGTTTCACATAGGATCTTAATACATTACTCCAGAATACTCTTGTGTGTACTTCTAAATGCATTTGTTCTGCATATTAATCATATCTATAAATTCTGATGCAGGAAAATAGGGGACATTACTGAAGTTAATCAGGGACAAAGGGCCAGTGTAACAAGGACACTATGACAGAAGACTGGTATGAGCCACTAGGTTTAACTATCTGGGGGTTTAATTTAAGAAATGATGCAATACTCATTTCTATATTGAAATCTTCATTTTTTTTTTCCCTAAAATGCTCTGGAGAAATAGCAAGAATGCATGGGTGAAGGGAACTAGATGTCTTAAGAAACAAAAAAAGAGAGATTGTTGATAATGTTCAAGCTCCAATGTGTTAAAATTCAAGGCAGCAAAAATTTCAAATGCACTATCCTCTGCATATAGCCTAATACATTGCAGTGTGTAAGATTGTGGTTTCCCACATCAGGACATACTGATTTAAAGTAAATGGGGGGGAAAAAGCCCTTTTCTTTTCAGAATTAGTAATCTGAAACTTTTCGTATCAGCTGGATATTTTTCTTGTCCTTTGAATGGTGCTTATCTGTATTTGCATTGTAGGTTTCCTGGACAACTCTTAGAAGTTTTGCAGTACATAAAGAGAGTATGTTTATTTCCTATCTTCCATTGCGCACAGTACACATAAAGCAGATCAAGTATTGTGACATTTCAGTTACTCTTAATTTCCTCATTAGACATTTTTTGCAGATGGTGGTCTCAATTGTCTATCCCATTGTTGCCTTTCTCTTCAGAACTTTTTGAGCTTATTGCCAGGTTCTGCATCTTCTGTCTCAAGAGAGTATCTTGAGGACGCTGCTGAAGATTACCTTTTGGTTTTGTTTGACAGCCACTTTCCACTGCCTGAGCCATATACGAGCTGTTTGTGTTGCCTGGGGGATCTATGGCATTTTGTGTTCCTGCTTCTCAGTTAAGCTCTGTGCCGGGAAAGGGATGGAATCCAAACCCAGGACAACTTGCTGAAAAAGGTCAAGGTAATGTCTGCAGATCTTAGACCTCCCTCTTGACTCCTTCACCTTCTTTGGTCACGCCATATGCTTTGCAGTGCTAACTACAGTTCTTGTACTCTAAAACAAGGACCTTTCCTTAAACGAGTCAGTTGTTATATTACCTTTTTTGTACTCATCTAGCTCATACTGAGACATCTCAACCTCTTGTAGTAATGATGAAGGCAGATGGGCTGCACAGCCTGGCCTTTTGACTTTGAAAGTGCTTGTGACCCCTGTGCTATGACCACTATGCATCACTCACGCCCTTCTGATGGCGGTGCTTAACAGGAGAGGGAATAAGGACCAGCTTCAAGATGCTTTTGATAGGATATCTTCATTGCATCATCCTTGAATGCCAAATGCTCCACACTCAGCTAGGTTGACGCATGCAAACAGATAACAGAAGGATTTTTCTCATGGGGAACCTCAGCTGGGCCTGTTAATTTGCAGTGTTCAGTGGTGTGTGGCTCATAAAATAACTCTTCTCGTTGTGGGTCTGTTGCCTGTGTGCACAAATGGGTTCAGGGATGCATCTGAGCTCTACTCATCTTCTTGAGACAGAGGTTTTCTTCTTTCCTTCTCACCCTGCCCTGGGACTTGGCCTGTGTGGCACAGTGTGCCTGATTTTGTCCTCTGGAAATAAAACAAAACAGAAAAAGCCCTACCAGTACCAAAATCTTCTTATGCAGCTTCAGAACAAGCCTTTCTACCTATAAGTAGGCTCCTGAAGAAGGATGAGCTGTTTCTCAAAGTCACAATGTCCCTGCAGTTCCTATCGATTTCAGCAGTATTTGTGGGTGCTCAGCAGTTCTGTTCTGCTTGCTGACTGTACGTGCACGGGCTTGATCACGCTCAGCTGCATAATGAGACAAGCTATAGGGAAAAAAAAAAAAACCCTAAATGCTGTTCTTACCTTTCTTTCCTCTTTCACATGCAGGTGATGAAAGGCTTGAATTAATTACTGGAGAAGCTGCAGAACACCCAAGAGCGTGTCTTGATTCATTTGGCTTAGAACAATTAGATGTAGCACAACTCACGGGGGATGACAAGCCCCCTGAAGCGGGCAACTCTTAGGTAGCCAATATTAATTTTTCATTAGACACTCAAAATTATGCACATTTGTATTATCTTTCTTCACTGTATGCAGTGCAGTGGATCAGAGCCAGACTTCAATAGGAGGATTGAAAAATTATCTCCAGTGCATTTTCCATTTTTATTCATCAGGATCTGCCACCCCTAGCAAACAGTGCAAGATTTTTCACGACTTTTCCTTTTTCCTCTTCCCCTGTGCCTGACAATGCCTTCTAGGCTCCTTACCCACCCCTTATTGATTTAGATATTGAAATGATGAAGTTCAGAAGCCTGGTGACTTCCTTATTACTGGGGCAGAAGTCATTATAAATGTTTCTTTCGGCAAGCACCGTGAGGTGGGGTGTCTGCTCTCACCGTGCTATCCCTTTTGGAGCTTAGGTCTGAATAAAGATGTGCTTGAACATATGATGTACATGCATCAGTTATGCATAAGAACTCCAGCCTATGCATAAATGCAAGTTCCTGAGTGCTCAGCATTTGATTTTTTTGTTTGTTCTTGTTTTTTTTCATAACAATAAAATAAACTGAGAGTAAGAAGTTCCTGAGGTGCCAGTCTGATTTCTGCTGGAAGATTCTGGTCCCAGAGTGTTAAGTGTCCTTGCACTAGAGAGCAAAACTTTGGCAGCAGAAGTAGTAAATATACTATGGATGGGTAGTGTATTGATCGATTAGGTGCTCACGGATCAAAGTTTGCCTCCTAAGGCCCTCCAGCAGTGGCCATATCTTTTCTCTAAAAACAGGTTTCTGCCAGCCCAAAAGTGAAGGGAATTTCATCAGTTCTCTAAGTGAGAATTGTTTACATTTTGTTCTTACACTATTTCCTCTGAGTTTTCTCCTTTTCCTTATCAGCATGTTAAAGTTCAGGGAAACCTATCTCCCCGCTTTGGATGTTTCCACCATCCATTAGTTCTAGTTTTCTGTCTGTTACTAATTAATTTTCTTAATGGTTAGAGCTGCCTGGGAGCAGATACTGTCTCCTTAAGCCTTTATCAGACTTGATGAATTCGATGAATGACACTGCCAGTCTGTTTTTTGCTTCCTGCCTGGCTGGACAGGTTCTCTGCTATTTTCCACTCTCGGATAACTTGATCACTCTAGGCGACTTCCCAGTCTAAAAGCTGCGCTCTAGAATCACGTGTGTCTGCCTGGACTCTGTATATGAAATTAAGTATATTTATTGTGTTTCTTTTCTCTTATGCGGTGGGTTGACCCTGTCTGGAAGCTAAACCCCCCAACCAGTCACTCGCTCACTAACCCTGTGGGATGGGGGAGGGAATCAAAAGGATAAAAGTGAGATAACTCAAGATAAAGACAGTTTAATAGGTGAGGCAAAGCTGCAAGCATAAGCAAACCAAAAATAGGAGTTCACTCCCTACTTCCCATCGGCAGGCAGATGTTTAGCCACTTCCTAGAAAGCAGGGCTCCGTCACGCGTAACGGTTCCTGGGGAAGGCAAATGCTGTCGCCCCAAATGTTCCCCCTCCCGCCTCCTTTCCCTGAGCTTTTATTGCTGAGCACGTTGTTATACGGTATGGAATATCCCTTTGGCCAGTTTGGGTCAGCTGTCCTGGCTGTGCCCCCTCCCAGCTTTTTTCTCACCCCCAGCCTACTTGCCTGGGGGGGCAGAGTGGGAAAAAGGAAGGACACCCTCCCCCCCCCCCAAACCAAAACCTTGATGCTATACAAGCAGTGCTCGGCGATAGCCAAAACACTGGTGTGTTATCAACGCTGTGTTAGTTTTTAGTCAGAAATTCACAAATCCAAACCACAGCACCATAGGGGCTGCTGTGAAGAAAATTAACTCCATCCCAGCCAGACCCAGCTAATCTTACTAAACTCTTGAGTCAAACAGTACGTGCAGACTGATTTAATTAAGATATTCTTGGTCTGATCCATACTCATTAATTATGTAACTTAAAACTCAGCTATATATTTTTTATAACATGTATTTTATTTTACAGTAAATGGTTGATAAATGATATTTTTGATGGATTTATATTTCAGAACCACTGGGTAAAACCATGTGTAAATATTAGTGTTCTCTTCTTCCTTGACTGAGTTGTGTTTCGCTCTGATCAAGGCCTCCTTTTCCTGAACTGGAGCACTCTGTCACTGTGGGCTTGTTTCTTTTGTATATATGGCCACGCTCTGGGAGTAAATCCACTGAAACTAATTACACTTCACTAGTTCAGAGATGGTGTAAAACCGATGTGGATCAAGCTTCCTCTGCAGTCATCACAGGGCATGCCAGCTATAGTTTTTCAGGCCTTAAAGAAGCAGAAATGGCTTTCGATGCTAGACTCTTGGTAAAGAAACCTTTCTGTCAAACTTTAAGTAAAGCAGCCCGGTTCTGGAAAGATGCTCGTTTAGTATTTCTTTAATTCAGAGGTCCTTAACAGGTGAAATAAAGGAAGAGAAGACAGACCAACAGGATTTATTAGGGAAAAGAGTAAACCTTGTGTTTTTGGAGAAAGTAAAATACCATAGTTTTAACTAAAAATATTAACTTCAGTGTCATTTGTCCTGCATGTATTTCATGCATAGTTCTGACTCTTTTATGTTCCCTTAATTTAAGGATACACGATATACTTCCCTGGCCGTGTTTTTAGGGTTTGGGGTTACAAAGATCCATCCCCTGCAGCAGGATTAGTATTAGCTCTAAGGGAATGCCTAGCAGTGCTCTCTGTGAGCAGATGGCTTTCAGATGTTTTGCTTTCTAGATGATGGCGTGGCTCAGAAATTAGAGAATCAAAAATGAAAGACGAGAGCATCTTCCTTACTATTTATCAAAGTGTCACCAGTATTGTGAGAGAAGAAAAAAATCTACCTCAGGCCTGAGAGAAATATAAGATACTGCTAAAATGAAAAGACACACAGTAAAATTTCAGCTTTATCCTGTAGATAATATCCAGCATTCCTAAAGTGACTGCTACCTTAGCAAGACTCGGGAAGACCTGGCAAGCTTGGCTGAAGTTTCGGAGAAAGGAAGGAAATGAGATTAAGAGAGTTGTTCCTTTGGACTCCAGAGGAGCTGCCAGATGACTGCTCGGCCTGTCACCGTTGTGAAGCAGGGGATTTTTCTGATGCTCGAGAGGAAAATGAGAAGGGCATGTGTTTGGTTCCCTGTGCTTTATGGAAGTGGTGTTGTCCGAAACTTTACATTCATCATGGATTTTTGCCGGCGAACAGGGAAAAGAGCAATACAGAGCCACGCAAGATAGCTGGAGGCCTTTGAAGGGAAGGAACTGTGCTGGCCTCTGGTATGGACAGCTAACCAACAGGCCGAGGCTCAGTTGCATTTTCGATCTCCGGAGTATTTTGTAAAACCGCAATTCTGTTTTGCATTTGTCAGTCATAATATATTGCTATTCTTGTTGGAGAGCGAGCAGGCAAGTGAGCAGCATAAACATTTACTTTGGCCAAATGTCAGTCTGGAACGAGTGGGCAAGGGAAGCAGGACAAAGTTTATTGAGAGAGAGGGGAAAAAATAGGTGCCTGCAGAAAAGGGCTTTTTGGTTTGTTTTGTTTTGGAGGATGTCTACCTCTGCTACCCCTTCTGAAGAGTAAGAACAACGTGGAGGCGGTGAGCCGGCTTGCCTCAGAGCCACAGTGAGCAGCAGGGCAGCCGTCCGGCTGAGGGGACCGGATCGCTCCAGTTGACAGCCACCCTAGAGCCCTCCTGGGAGCACGGCTCTGAAGCGTGGGGAGATAGACCTGCCCGTGTTCTCGGACGTCTCCAGAAAACTGCAAGTGGCGTCTGGAAGGGAAGGTGGTGTTGAATGATGTTGTGCTTGGTTTCGTCCAACGTTGTATCGTGGATGCGCAGCTGCTGCGTCAGCAACGGAGACGAAAGACAGGCGTTGTGGTGAGAAGTAAAATGGGTCAGCGGACCTCAGTTGTGAAGGTATCCAAGTGATCTTAACTCACTTTGCATTGTAAGAGAGCCTAGTCCACTGCAGGTTTGGCTTTTGCATCTCAGCAAAATGTTTCGTAACTGTTTAAAAAGTTAAAATTACTATCCGTAGCACCAGTCTTAAAGACCCGCGGGCAGGATAGCCTAGGCACGTCGGGGTTATTTGTAAGTATCACGGACTGAAACGCCGGACTTCCACAGGTGAGAGGTCCTTTTTCTTTCCTTTCTGTAAGGCAATGCGTGTCTTATGAATTTGTGCTATGTTATCGGGAACACCCCACGGATGTGATTTTAGCTTCCTAGATATATGTATGGGATGGCATTTGGTTTAATGATTTTGGGTTTTTTTGTTGCTGTTTTTCAGAGCGTTTTGTAACTAGTCTGAATCTGGGCTGTTTTGCAGCAAATTCCGTCTCGTAATTCTTTCTTATAAAGAACAGCTGCTTATTTTGCATGAAGTAGTAGTATTTTACATCCCCTTTTTACACTGAAGTATCTGAATCTTGATGGTTAAATGGAAATTTGAATTCCTGGTATGTCCAAACTATTACTTTTGAGGTGCTTCAATTGCTGGAATTTAGAACACGCATTCTAAACTTTCTTTTAAAATTTAGAAGACTTTCTGAAACTTTGTCTATAAATTTGGACAGAAATTCCCAACATTTTCATTGATAATTCACTCCCAGTTTCCAGCTACCTGCCACTGAGAACTTGTGAAATCTCCTAAAGTTCACCTTATCTAGTAGAAACATACCCAAAATACCCAGTTTTCCATATTCAGTGGTCCCAAGAGTGGAGTGTATTGGAGTAAGCTACAGTATATTGTAAAACTATAATGTGAAGCAAATGAGAAAATTTAAATCCTTGTAATGCAACAGTTAAACAATATAGATATAAAAAGTCAGGCAAATTAAAAAATTTAAAGGTTCCCGTAGTAACAATTACTTGGCTGTGCTGAGTGATTTACATCATGTAACGTTGTTAGTAGTAATACATGCATACAATTGTATGTAAAGTGTGTTCAGTGCAGTAAAATTAATGTTGCTCTGGGAACCATAACATTTTATTTTCTTGACCTCTGCATATTTAAATGTTTGCCCTTAATGTTGCATTAAGTCTGGTTTAATTTTCTTGGATTTTCAAAAAAAAAAAAATTGCTGAGGAGGTGGGCAGGGGTGGGTAGCAGGAAACACAGCTAAGCTGGTGACACAATTATATACCTTAACCGAAATGAGAGTAAACTAGGCTTTAATGCTGTAGGATTGTGTGTTTTGTGCTGGTGTTATGATTTCTCACTCTGTTGTTCCCTGATAGTTGGAATCATGTTGCACGTGAAACGCACAAGCAACAGGTCCACAAGAAACTCTGTGATATGATTTATGTGTAGCGAATCTCTTGGAAACCCATCATTTTAAACTGTATTGTAACAAATATCCATCAGTTTTCACTGATGCTTAACCTGAATTACTGAACTGGGTATGGGATCTCTAGGAGTGGAGAGGAACAAAGTGTGAGTAGATTTGCTTTTGGCTTTCTAGCTGTAGTTCATGTGAATTTTGATAGGGTCTACACTTGTATAACCTAACCAAAATTGCTTTTCCTGTTGTATTTCTTTCTTTGCACAGCTAACATGAAGTAATGAATCTATATAGAGTAAAAAAAAAAAAAAATCATTTATGCAGATGGTTTCTTAAGTGTTATAGTTTTCGTAATAGTTAATTCCATGAAGCTTAGATATATTGCTTTTATGCACCGGATATAGTACCTTACCATTCACTCACATGAAGCTATTTCTGGACTAAAGTACTTTTCAACCTGAAAAATAGTACAGAATGTTGCTCTGAGCTGATCAGTGAACATCATTCTTTAGAGTGTTACATTTGTTGGTACAGTTAAAATAATATGTTTGTATCTTCAAGTACAAGAGCAAAATACAATCAAATACTTTCCTGGGGTTTTTTGATAGCTTAATCTCAGAGTTCAGAGATTTGTTAGCCTATATGTTTCCCTATCTTTTCTCCATTTTTGATGCACTCATAACACTTAGCCTTGCCCTTTTTTTACACAAGTAGACAAAAAGCATCACGACACAGGTATCAACTGTCATGGTGATGACTGTTAAGGAGTTCAGTACCTCAATACTTCTATATACATAATATTGATTAAATGAAAGCCAGCCCTGCGCTTTGAGCACTACCTGTAAAATGACTTGTCACAGTAATTTAGACCCTTAGAAATGTGCAGGAGTAAGTGGGCATATAGGATAGAAAAGGATGAATTAGAATACGGACTCTTGGATTTTCCAACAGTGTCAGGTGCAGACCAGAAATCCTTTCCCATGTGTTACCGTAGATGCAAAGTTTAGAGCAAAATCTGCATTTGGGGTCTCCGGTTCATCTTTCCTTTCTGTAAAAGAGATGTTCTTCCTCTTTTACAGACAGGGAGAGGATCTTAATATGCCATAGGTGACCTTAAAGCCTACACTGTCTACAAGAACAGGAGGATGTGTCGTTGGGCTTACAATCTGATTTTAAAAAAATCCACAAAATTAAAGCAGGGAGAAGGGAATAGCTCACGATTGCATAGAAATTAGATGTCTTAAACATTTGTGTTTGAAGAGGGATTCTACTTACTTCACCTTCCATTGAAAGCCCATGACCATCAGTGGGTAACTAGCCCAGAAGCCAGTCTTGGGGCAGGAGCTGAAAGGGAGCTCTGTTACCCTCCTTTTGCTCTACCGATGGTGTTTCGCCACTGGTCACACCGTTTTCTTCTACGTTATGGCTTGGCTTTACACTTAAACTTTTTCTCTGCCGCCAATAGCCTTTTCTCCACAAAGATAAAATATCTTGCCTGGCTTTTGAAGTTGCTTTATGCATCAGGGTAGCTGGCTCCGTTATCTGTACAGGATAGAGTCGAGGCTCTAGTTTAACTCAGGACACAATGCGCCTACTTTTTTTTAGGACAGGCAGACTATTTATTTCCCCTGTTCAAAGTCCAACAATGCCTGTTGCATAATCTCCCAACAAATTACAGGCAAGTTTCTTGTAAGTGATAAGGAAATCATCCCTGAACGATCTCTTTGGAGAAACAAGCAAGTGGAGTGAGGTTACAGTATCACATAGGAAGCTTTGCTGTGGGATGCTCTTGCTTGAGGTGGGCTCAACAGATGGTTGCTGCCCAGTTTGTAAACTGTTCAGTAGAGTCGTAGACTATTCTGTGGGACAGAGCCTGAGAGGAGTGAGGCTGAGGAGCAAAGCTGTGAGAAATGGACTGCAAGCTCTTCCCCTGTTGGTTATAGCTAGAATTGTGCATGTCGGTCTTATTTTGCCCAAGCCAGCTGCTGAAGCAGGGGTTAGGACCCAGTGCAGTGAATCCAAATGGAAAAACAAACAAACAAACAAGTAAATAAAAGCTAAATAAAAAATCAGGAAAATGCTTTGGTGATTGAAAGGATTTTTTTGCAACCTTAAACAGGCTCTTTTTTTGTGTGTGTGTGTGTGTACTTGTAATAAAAGCAAGGATAATATAGGACTTCATGCCAGAAACAGGAGGTCAGTCAGAGGTCAGTAGCCTGCAGGGGCATTAACCTACACCTGAAACACAGAGTGTCAGTCTGGCCCTCTGCCCAGGTGGATGGGTATCCACAGCTCCAGAGTGCTCTGTAACTCACGGGCTGCAACACTCCGAGTGTGATGCTCTCTGCTTCGTGGTGCGCCAGGGGCTGCTGGAGGTCGTTTGTTCACTGACCCCTTACATAGCCATCAAATATGGGGAGTGGGAAAGACTAAGGCCATTGCTTAGAGCCTTCTTCTTCTTTTCAGAGAGGGGAGAGAAAAGAAGCCACGTATCTCCCAGCCCTGCTGAATGCATTAAAAATGGCGCTACTGAGCAAAATGCGAGTGCTTGCCCTCCTCAGCTGGAACTGAGAATCTGGCTGTGGACCTTTTTTATGTGACTTTTATTGGAAGTCTCCCAAATGAAATATTTTGAAAATTTCAAACATTTGAAACAAAAAAAACCCAACCCCAAACCCAAAACCTAAACAGGGGTGGAAAAAACCCTTGAGGTTACCTAATTTTACCTCTGCCTCTAGAAAGTTGGGGCGGTATTTGTTATTTTTGGATGGGAGGATTTTCATTTTGGACAAAAATGCTTTTTTTTTTAATATAGGCACATGATTCACTCAAAAATTGTCCAAACTTCATATGTAGAATGTTTTCAGTAAGATAAAATCCTGGTGTGCTATGCTGTTTTCTCAAACCCAGAGTATCTATATTAGTTTTAGCAAAATTTGGTTGGTTTTTTTTTTTTTCTATTAAGGTCTTTGGCTTGCTTCTAGGTTCTGATCAGAATTCCAGATAGTTGAAATAGTGCTTTGTGAAATGTTTGGAGTTTTTTATGTTTCAACATGAAAGAAATTTTTAGTGTTTAAATGTTGATAAGAAATGGAGTGGTCCCACTGGAATAGGTGTTGTTATTTAGTTTGTGGACCAAACGATGATTGACATTGTTAGTATGTTTTTGAAGCAAAGCCTAAAACTCTGTGGTATCTCTTTTGTGGTAGCATGTCTTAATAAAAAATTTGGCTTTATTTGTACACCCTCTGACATAGTTGGTCTCTATTCTGGCCGAGGACTTCAGAAAAGAAAGCAAATAACAAAATACCTGGAGGGAACTATTCTTGTGGTGTTTGTTAACTTAGCTAAATTAACTCGCCACCACAAAATATGCTTGAAGAGGAAGGAAGCGGAATGTTGTTTGACTGCTGAATGCTGAAATTTTTGCCATTTATAGCTGAGGGATTTGAAGTGTTCAATAAAGAAGTAACCTGTTGTAGTTATAATTGTGCACAGCACAGTGAATTATGGCAAAGTGATTGCTCACCTAAGGCTGAAATTGCCAGTGATGTATTACTTGGGGCAGTTCTACTAGGAGAATAGTTTTTATGGACACATTAATGATACCAGGTATAGAAGCAGCCACAAAGCACCAACACTGAGAATGGTATGCTCTGATAAAATACATGAAGGAGCAAAGGGAGGGGAGCAGAGGCAGAAAAGGACCATTAGTTGTGCTGTACTGTTGGCAGAAAAACTATACTGATAGATGCATATGGCTCTCTGCTCCGGTGTGAGGAGCAATCAGCAGAATGCACTTTCTGGAAGTGTGCTTCTGTGGTGATAAGTCTGTTAACTTCAAGAAAAACCACCCAGAAGAGAGCCATGATTCAAAATGCTCTGCTGGTGATGTCCCTTCTCTCCCAGAAGCACCATCTTCAACATCACTGCCTCTTTGTTCATGAGGCTATTAAACAGAGGAAAAATCAATACATAATTTATCTTTCCACATGTGGCAGAGTTCGAGAAAGTGAAAGAAACTGATAATAGCTGAAGAAAAAGGCAGTGCTTTTGGTATTGTGCTGGGAAGGAAAATCAGTTTTTATAGGAGAAGCTTTAATGTGCTTTTGCACCTGTTGCATACATGAAGCCTGATGTGATAGCTGGATTTGTGCGGGGGTTCCAGGAAAAAATACAGGAACTGCTGTGTACTACTAGGAATGGGAGGTGATAACAGTAATGTTCTTCTAATCAAGAGGGCAAGTCTCAGAGTATTGATCCAGAATATGAAAAGCATGGACTCAGGTCTTGCTCTGTCTGAAGAGGCTTTAAAACTCATGTTTTGCCTTCCAAGACAAAAATTAGTTAAATAATCTCTAGAGAGGTAAGACTGTAAGACGTTTTCAAATTCTATTGACATTGTTTTAGTACGTATAAATATTTCCTGGAAATTCAGCCAGGCGCCAAGTTCTCTTTTTCAAGGGAGCCTTTTGGCCACTCATTTAGAGAGTCATTCCCATTCACTCTCTCCTTCTGATACCATTTAAATACTTACATAAAACAGAACTACTTCAGCAGGAAAAGCTGATGGACGGCCATCTCAAATATCCCACAGGTTGGTAAGTAAGGCACTGTTCAGGAAGCCGTAGCATGAACCGTACACACTGCTGCGCCCTGGGCAACCTTGAGTGACATTTGTAGTGCTGAGCTGCAAGCGTTCGTGGTTCTTTCTCAGAGTCCCCGCTTGGCTTTGTTCTGCTTGTTTGCTATGCAGTGGGACGTGGCAGGCCCTTTCGGCACTTCTGCAGGTGCTCTGAAGACTCTTTGCATTCATTCTTTGGCCTGTCTGCAAAGGTTTTCACCTACGCTCCTTACCCTGAGGTCCACTGATGTATCAAAGCTGCTGTGCGGTAGAGCAGGTTATACACAAAGGGCTTGTAGCCGGGACTTCTGATCTAAGACTCTAAACTTCAGCCAGACAGGAAGGACTATTAATAGGTCAATGCTGAAGGGATGAGAAGGTTTTCAAAGGTGGAATACTTTTTTTTTTTTCCTTGCTGTTTCAGAAGCTTGAAACTTAAACTCTTTTTCTTTTAGCTATAAAGTAGGGAGCAGAATGCGTTCGTCAATACCGTGCACTGATTTACAGTCACGCCCTGGTATCATTATGACCCTTGGCACTTAGAACCACGGAGTCAGTTTAGGTCTGAAAGGGAATGCTGGAGGTCATCTGACCTACCCCCCTGCTCAAAGCCAGGTCATTTTGCAGTTAGATCGACCAGGGTTTTATACAGGTGAGTTTTGAAAGCTTCCAGTGATGGAAATTTCACAGCTTCTCTGGGCAACCTGTTCAAGCTCTTAATCACCCTCATTGTAAATTTTCTTTTTCCTTAGATCTAGTCAGAATTCCCCTTACTGCGACTTGTGGCCATAACATTTTGTCCTTTTGCTGTGCACTTTTTAAAAGAGTTTGGCTCTGTGTTCTCTATCTCCTCCCCTGCCCAGCCCTGACTAGATCAGCCTGAAGACTTCTCCAGCCTGAATAAACTCAGCTCCCTCAGCCTTTTGCCTTACATCGTCTGCTCTAGCCCCCAAATGTTTTAGGGGCCTCTGCTTGTCTCCTGGTTTGTCAGTATTTCTCCTGTATTGGGGGAGCCCAGAACTTGTCTTGTGGACTATCCAGACGTTTCCAGATGTCTTTTACCCTTTGATAGACCTTAACTGCTGGTATTTCAGAGTGGCTACAGGCTGAATAGCGCATTTCAGTTGTTTAATGAAGAAATATGCATTTTTGTACGGTCAGAAAGTCTTGTGCTTTGCAGGATTGTGTTGATTTTGATGAAAAATCTAATAATAAAGGCTGATATTTGTGCTCGCTCAGTCTTCTGAGACACTCTTTTACATGCCTTTATAAAGTTTACTTCTTTTCCAAACTATGGGAGAGTAACCTAGTTCCAAAATTTTCTTTTCTTTTTCCTTTGTAACCCCCACCCCTCTGAGAATTCAGGGTTGAAATATCACTCCCCAGTGACCTGGCAGGGCTATAAGAAGAAAACACCCCTGCCATGTACCACACTGGGATATGTGAACAGACAAAGAATGCGAATGAGTAGGGGCTTGACATTGCCAGACCCCAAACCAGTGAAGCCAAGGGACAGACTTTACAGTTAGTTGTGAAGAATATTACCGCTGGGCCTCTACCGAGAAGCGCCCTGGAAGGCTAAAAGTAGTTGTGATTTTGTCCGTATGGGCGTGCAAATGAGTTAGTTAAAAGTATTTGGCCTTAGTAAGTTCATTGTCTTTAACAAAACACAGTTTTCTGTTTGCATACCTACTGTACACCTGGTGTGCTGTAGCGACTTGCAAAAAGACAAGTCGTCTTCTCCCATTCTTCTGAAAAAAGGAAACAAAATCCACGGGGGTCCTCCTGATATGAACAGACGCTATTCCATTGACCTAGTTTGCACTCTACCATTTTATTTCAACAGGGAATTTTGATATGGTAATGTGTAGCTTCTTCAGCTGCCTTTATTCCTACTGATTGCCAATTATATTAGATTTGCCTTTCAGTTTATTTTGTTTTTCTTTGCCTTACACCTTTATTGTGCAGGATTCACCTCCATGAGTTTGATGTGATAGCTTAAGTGCAAGATACATCTCCGTGGGAATTCTGCATGCAGGAATGATCCTCTGGGAAAGGAGGTAGATTGCAGGATCTCCAGGTGGCTTCCTCAGAGGTTTATTTTTGGACTCACCAGTTCCAGATTTTGTGGAGCTTATGGATAACTTATGGGAACAGGTGGATTGTCAGCTCCCCTGTCTTTTAGTTCCCTGTTGCTGTTGTTAAAGGAAGGGCTTCCACATAACTGTCTGACAAGGACTCTGCCTGACGTGCGAGCAGTCCTGTAGTTGTGGCTATTGCAAATAGTCATTTCACTGCCAGCTGTAAAGGATTAGGAATGTGCAGTTTGTGCACAGCGTGTGCTGTGAAACTAGTTGGCTAGAGTCAAAATGGAAACGGTCTGTATTTTTATGCAGCCTTTTGCACTTTATGCAACAGAAATGTTTAACTGCTGTTAAACTATTGTGAAAAGTGCTACCATATTTTTTCATCTTTGCACGTCTCTGGCTATGCAAGGGTGTGGGAGACTCATGCCTGGTGTATCTTGGAGTTTCTGTTAAGTTTTGGGCAGCTGGTCTCAGGAAAGACAGGTCCGTTTTTCTGGCAGTCGGCCTCTGATGACAGTGTCACTGTACCTCCGGATTTCCTCATTGGGGTACGTTCTTTATTGCTATGTGTGATCTGGAGAGCTCACTGTAACTGTTGCTCTCAAACAGAAATAGCTTGACTACAAGCCTTCATCATTTTCTTGCAAACACGATGTAAGCAGTGAAATGTAATAGTTCTTCATGTAATATTAACTAATTCCCTTCACTGCTGTTTTGAATCCGGGTAAACAAACTCATGAGACTGGCAAGCTGACGTTCTCAGATAGGTCAGGAGCATGGGATTTCTGTTATAGCTGCACTCTAGGCCCTGGTTATGACCATGTTTAAGTTTTGCAATTGGTCTTGGCTGGTATGGGCTTTGCAGGCAGATACCTGAAGATATTTTGAGGACAAGATAGGCAGATTTGGGAATTGTTAGATAGTGAATGTATCAGTGCCTATACTTCATCTTACAGCCTTAAACTCTTCCCCTGAAGGAAGAGTTTCTTGCATGTCTCTTATTTCCATTTAAGGATTTTTCAGATTGAAATTTCAAGAGACTTGGTGCCAACATCTAACTCATATTTATAGTTCTGCTTTAACAATAACATGATCTCAGTTCAATCAGCATAGAATTTTTTATTTGGCATACGTGAGTGATTTTCAGTCTCACTACTGAAGTAATTTCAACCTTCCAAATAGGCTCCAAATGTTGCCAGATATGAGATCTGTATTTACATAATTTAGGGCTGTTGTGATTGAGTCCACTTAAATAATGTATGATGGAGAGATCTTCCTATATCCAGTCATGATTAGAAGACTGTAGCACTTCCTTCCGCAATTAGGGAACTTATTGCCACGAAATTATCAAATCGGAGTTAATTGTTTGGGGAGTGCATCATCGTGTACATTTATATTGGTTTCCCTCTGTGTTTAGGTGTCAGTGTTTTAAGGAAACCGTAGCTGAATATCGACCTCGATCTCTGAGGCTGTGTGTACATTAGCAGTCTGGTTTTGAGCAGTAATGCGTTTCTGAAGCAACCCCCCCCTGACTGTCTCCATTTACAGTGCGGTGGGCTTGGGTTTTGGGGTGGTCATGGCGCAGGTGAACTAGGTATCTTTCAGAGGAAATTAATGTAGAATAACTCCTCACACACTGGAGGCCCTTTGGAACAGCCATAAGGGTCAGAACCAACAAACATGCCACCTCACCACGAAGTACCTCACGTGCAGCAGAAGGCTCTTGAATCACGGAGAATCCCTGCAACATTTTGAAGAGGTTCTCGCACTGTATCAAGGACTAAATGTCATACGTATCTATCCTTTGCCAGCCTCAGTGCTTTGTTTTGACTGCTGTGCCTTCCTCATCCATCTACGCTTTTCCTGGTGTGTAACTGTCTCTCATTTTCCCCCTATTTTACCCTCTGTTACCACAGTCCTTTGCTGAACCCCTTTTCTCCTTCTTCACGATTTTTGAAATTCTCTTTTCTCCCCACCTCTCCTCTTCTTCTGTGGCAAAGTCTGTCTACTCAAGTTCTGGTGAAGTGCCACGTGGCGTCCTGAGGAGATCCTGCTGCTTACTAATCTGTGTTATTAGGGTTGGAAACTTCTCTTGTGGCAGAGTAATCCAATGGCTCTATCAAGCAATCATTAATCTTACAGCTCCTGCAAGATGCAAAAGACGTGAGCAGCACTGGATGAAATTACAGAAAAAGAAGGTGGTACTCTGGGAAGACCCAGGACAGCAATGACCTTTGAGGCAGCTCAGATGTACATCTGTTCTGGAGAGCTTAAAGAGATTTTTGAGTAGGGTCACATCATCAAGCCTGGTGTTACTGTACATCTCTGTACCCTGGCTTCTGAGACCATGATGTAGGAGAGAGTCTGGAAGAGCTGCTTTGGGATTCATCACCTGAGATCCTTCACAAGACACCTGTCTGTGATAACCCATTGTCGTGGTTTCAGGTCAGCTCAGTCGGTAACAAAGCACCACGAAGCCGCTCACTCACCCCCCACCCCCTCGCCTGGCTACGTT